>APFE031576954.1:303672-323633 GCA_000404065.3 Pinus taeda
TTAGATAGATAAAGATTATTTAACGTTGCATTCCGAATGAATAAGTTGTTCCCGGGATTAGTATTAGTTTCCCTATTTTCGTCAATAGAATAAGCTAATCGCCTATCACTTAAGCAATCTATTCATCACCCATCCATCCCTTTTATTTCATTATCGGGAAACTGGTCCCGTTATCTCCAGTCGGAGCCACCATTCCAAACGGAAAAGGAGTTGTACTAAGGTCTGGACCGGGTGGTTATCCCCCAATGTTGTGGCAGTGATTTCCGAGGCCTCAACATAACCAACCCAGGAATTGCGTAGAACTGTTCTGCCAACAAGCCCTTCTTCCCCACTTCACAACTATCTCAAGAATTACGCAAAGATGTCCTACCTAGCACTTTTTCCCTGCTCTACAACCAACTCAGAAATTGTGAAGAACTGTCTGGGCCTGGACTGTCTCCCTGGATTGTACAATTTTAACAAACAACTCCTATAGCCTAATCATGTTCTCCTCTAGAAAAATTCACAGATTTTTCTACTAGTGCCTCCTACTGCCTACATTGTCTTCCCCAGAGAAATTGTGTAGATCCCAATTAGAGTACCTGCCTAGTGCTCCCATGGAAAATTATGCAGATTGGCCCAGCAGCTACCCGAGATCTCGCCTGACCTTGCTCCTAGAAACTGTGCAATTCTGCCTCCCAGTTGGGTTTCTCCCCACATTTGTCACTGTTGTCCCATATTTCAAAAATCTATCTCCAAGTGATATCTGTGCAGTTTTTCCCGATAATTCTCTGGAGCCTTGCATCCCAGCCTGAGCTGTGATATACGCAATTTCAGTGCCTTGTCCCTCTCCCAGTCACCTGCACTGAAATGAAAAAAAATACATCATGATAGACTATGAGATTTTTGGATTTGATGTCATCTCATCATGAGTGATTGCAAGAATAGGTACATCGATGAAACATGTTGCAATGACGAACGGGATGGAAAAGAGGCTCATCCTAGAAGACTTTCTCATGGTTAAAGGAACACATGAAGCACACGAGCAAGAAAGCAAAAGGGACACATTCACATGCACCATCAAGAAAAGTCCAAGACCATTGAAGACCCCACATGCTTTGCCCTACGAAGGTGAAGACATATTACACCAAGAACATACCATCACTCAGTAGCACAACAACTCGACATGGACACCACAGTCAACTAGTACATGTCAGCAGTGTTATGCCGAGTTGTGTCAAGAGTTGTCTTAGCCACATTGCTACTATGGGCCATACTTGTTGTAATCAATGTAATGTAAAGTGGGATTTTAAGAGACCCACATATGAAGTTGAAGAGTCATGTCAAGTCGAAAAGCCATAGGAAGTCAAACAATCATGAGGGAAGTCGAAGAGTCACAAGGGTCAGTTATACCCCTTTGGCTATATATATCCCCTCATTGTATGAGCAAAGGAATTTTCACCTTGTCTCCTTCCACATAGCCTTGAGAGTATTTATTCTATTCTTTAAGGAGCGAGGAGTGGCTCCAATGTCCCACTAGTGGGACTAGTGATGTATAGTGTATAGATGTGTCTTGGATCTTTTGCTTAATTCAGATGCTTGTCTCATGCCAACACATTTTCATGCATGTTTTGCATCTATTTGTATGACTATTCTTTAAACATTTGTAATTCATATTTGCTTAACCTGTACTAAGATAGTTGAACTACTTCAGTTATTTTAGTACTCATATTGTTGAAGATGTGTTGTATTGTCTATCACTACTCTCTCATCTATGTGGATTGCTCCACCGGATATTAGACAGACTATATTTTTGTTTTATTGATTATAATGACCATTACCCCTGTGTGGACTATTCCACTAGACGATGTACATTTTTTCCCTTGAACTTTGGTGTTTCACGACTTCCGCATCCACTGTGGACTATTCTGTTGGATGCTAGACAAACCCTTATTGTTGTTCGCATGTCTTTCTTCCTGGGTTAGTACTATTCCCTCACATCAAGAGGCTCACTTTATTTCCCCCCTTTCGGCAGTAAGAGAACCTGGACATAGAGTTACATTACACACTCACCAAGCACACTCACCTTGCTTTCTTGAAGTTACAAGCATAACAATCTCATGTGTTCAATAGCAAGATCTAAGGCAAATCTTTAAGATAATGGCAATCAGGCCATTGTACCAGATCGGACTCCTACAAAAAATAGTGTGAGGTCTTGTTGGGATTTCATACTGGGGAGATCCTCTAAATGTTGGCGGGTCCAGAACCATCAACAATATCCTGTACTCTTCATTTTCGATATGTTTTTCTCTAGAATTTTCCTTTTCCTGTTTCAATTGATTGGAAACTTTCTCCAATTTCTTTTCTTATTTTATCACTATCAAAGAATTCTTACTTAAGTCACAATAGATCATTTCCCCTGTTTGTCTATGTAAATTTATCTTATCAGGCAAGGGAATATCAGGCACATTAATAGATAAATCCAATGTTCTAAAATCTGGTCTTGAAGGAATATATTGAGTGTCAAGATGCGTAAGAGAAAGCTTTAATTGATTTCTCTCTAAGTCAATAATAAAGAGTATTCTTGTTTGATAGATTGAGGTTGCTTAAGTTGTTAGTTGTGTTGCCATACTAATTCTCATTTTATAACTCCTTTCTTTAATTTGTTGATAATTCTTTTGCAAAATTTCAAATGAAGGATTCTCTTCTATTGTGAATAATAACAAATCAGTAGAGATAGGAGAGGAATTTCCCAACTGCATTTGAAAACTAGGCTCATTTGAAGGTCCTTCTATTAAATTGGTTTGTATTCTTCATCATTTGTTTGAATTTTAGTCCTCTTTTCTGACTGGTGTCGAGCGATAAAAAGGTGTCTTTTTAACTCCTCATTATCTTCACATTAATTGTCAACCCAGGGACGACTTTTTATTTCAAGAGTGTACTTAGTCTGAGGCGGCTATTTACTCAAGAGTAATGTTTTGTAGTATAGTTCTTAAAACCCAAAAGTAAATGAAAGCTGGAAACAAAATCCAATTGGAATAGCAAGAAACTGAAATGTTCTGAACTAAATCATTCATTCAAACAACCATCAATCGAGGATACAGTAGCAATAACTCATTCCTCTATATATTGATGCAATTGAAATCAAACTGAAACAAGACAATCAATCTGGGAATGAGGAAGCAATAACCAATGTTCTCTATAGTTGACAATCCTGCATTAAAGCAATTAAAAGGAAATAGAAATTGAACTAAAGCTGCCATTGAAACTAAACTAGGAAAACTCTTTAAAAACAAACTCTTTGCAATTAATCAACAGAAATGAACAGCAAAGTAAATGGACAACAAACTGTAATTAAAGGAATGTAAACAACAAACTCTAATTAATGGAAATGAACAACAACAAAGCCAAATTAATAGAAATCTTTACTCTAAGAATAAATTGGATAGCACATGGAAATAGAACATTATTGATTAATGATGGAATATGAAACAACACTAGAAAGTCAAATGTAAATACACAATAACTTAACACACGTAACACCTTAATAGTAATCTGATATGGTAATCCAATTATCAGTCTTAGTTATAAAGAACACGACTGTATTTTGTAATAGAACAGCAACATTAATAGATTCAATAATCACAAGGAAATATAATCTCTAAGATGAATTCAATGATACCAATTAATAAGGGTTACAACACGGATACTTTGTAATAGAACAACAATAACATTCTGTAAGGATCAACAATGTTATATCAATGATTAAAATAATAGCAATGCGTTGCAAAGTCGATATGATATTTCTATCTCAGATAATGAGATTACTCGATAGATCAAACATAACAGAGCTGTGATGTAAACTAATAGAACATACCAGATTATCGAACAAAGCTGATAAGCAAAACCACGCATGAACTACAAATATAATATACAGCAGCAGCACAATCCACTAGAGGCTGGGTCCTTAGCTGCCAGCGGATGCTGCTGGGCTACTTCAGACGAGAAGAATGAACAACAACTCCCAAATCATATATTAATCATCAAATTGTGAAATAATTACAACAATTGAAGCTCAGAGAATTACAACATGTGAAAATCTCTTTTTCTTTCTATCCTATCATGAATCTTTAATTCTGAAGTTCTAATTCAAATCATAATTCTGAATCCATCATTCCCAAATCATAATTCTACATTCTCTTATCCATCCTCAATTCTGAATCTCTAATCCTAAATTGATAGGTCAAATACTGTAAGGAACAGTTGGAAAACAAAGTTTTACGAGTGCTGATTTACGATAGACAATCAATATTTTGATCATAACATCCCCATACGATATCAAAATTGAGTGATTGAAATTGCATTGTAAACTATATTCATAAGGGAATATACCATAGAAACAGGTTTTAAAAATTCATTTATTTAGGCCTCCAAAAACCGACTGCCCCAACTTTGTTCCTGAGCTGCCCGCTAGACACCCTGTCAATGTTTTGGTTCTAACTTTTTCGTTTCAAACCCAAATTGAGTGATTCAAATTGGGTTGGAAAGTAGAAATCAAGGGATACTTAGGATAGAAACAAGTTTTAAAAATATTCCCTTTTTGTCCCTCAAAGCATGACTGTCCCGAATGTTTTTCCAAAAATTTCATCAAGCCCGCAAGTCAAAAAATGATATTCAAGCATTTTTTCAAATTGGTGATAAAAATGAAAATGAGTGTTTGTAGAACTATTATTTCTGTTATAAATTATCTACATACACAAATGAATTGAAAAATTTATCACCAATGTTGATTTCGATAGCATGTTGCAACAAAAAAACAACTAGTTTTACATAAAAACAAAATGTATTTATTTATTTTATTTTTTCCACTATCCTACTCTTCTTTGAAAATCGAATATGTTTATGTATAAGAGTATTTCCAGTGGAACCATTTTAGAAATAAGGCTCCACGTATACACAAACCCAAATTTGAAAAATGCATATTAATGAATATTAGGGTATGAGAAGCCATCTTCCCTTAAATTTTGTAGTTCAACATTGTAAGCATGTTGTATTGGTTTATTGTGGTGAGAGTGTGGAATTAGTTGAGCAGGAAATTCAAAAGTAGAAATGTGAGCCATTTCTTACCATAATAGAAGATGTTCTTCATGTGTTTCTTCGAAGCTCCTTCTTCAAATGTTCTTGTCAATTAGTTAGTGAAATGGGTGGTGCTTACATCACCACTTGAGTGAAATCATATTATTCATTTTTCAAAATTTCTATTATTTTTTTTTTAGTCATTCACACAGAAATTCAAACATCTATTTCTACTCTAAGTTATTTAACAATCCTGCTGGAAAGCAGGTGTGGGAGTAGGGCTTTTACATGCTCGGTACGTAGGTTCTTACCTTCCATTTTTAATACCCAATTCTCTCCTAGCAGGCACTCATCAGATGCACACTACTCCTTAGAAATGGCTACACTCTCCCCAACAACGACGCCAAAATGTCAAGCGATAAAAAGGTGTCTTTTTAAATCCTAATTATCTTCACATTAATTGTCAACCTAGGGACGACTTTTTATTTCAAGAGTGTACTCAGTCTGAGGCAGCTATTTACTCAAGAGTAATGTTTTGCAGTATAGTGCTTAAAACTCAAAAGTAAATGAAAGCTGGAAAAAAAATCTAATTGGAACAACAAGAAACTGAAATGTTTTGAACTAAATATTTCACTCAAACAACCATGAATCAATGATATAGTAGCAATAACTCATTCCTCTAGATATTGATGCAATTGAAATCAAACTGGAACAAGGCAATCAATCTAGGAACGAGGAAGAAATAACCAATGTTCTCTACAGTTGACAATCCCGCTTTAAAGCAATTAAAAGGAAATAGAAATTGAACTAAAGCTGCCATTGAAACTAAACTAGGAAAACTCTTTAAAAACAAACTCTTTGCAATTAATCAACAGAAATGAACAACAAAGTAAATGGACAACAAACTGTAATTAAAGGAATCTAAACAACAAACTCTAATTAATGGAAATGAACAACAACAAAGCCAAATTAATAGCAATATTTACTCTAAGAATAAATCGGATAGCTCACGGAAATAGAACAACATTGATTAATGATGGAATATGAAACAATGCTAGAAAGTCAAATATAAATACACAATAAATTAACACACGTCACACCTTAATAGTAATCTGATATGGTAATCCAATTATCATTCTTAGTTACAAAGAACACGACTGCATTTTGTAATGGAACAACAACATTAATAGATTCAACAATCGCAAGGAAATATAATATCTAAGATGAATTTAGTGATACCAATTAATAAGGGTTACAACACGGATACTCTGTAATAGAACAACAATAACATTTTGTAAGGATCAGCAACGTTATATCAATGATTAAAATAACAGCAATGCGTTGCAAATTCGATATGATATTTTTGTCTCAGAGAATGATATTACTCGATAGATCAAACGTAATAGAGCTGTGATGTAAACTAATAGAACATACCAGATTACCTAATAAAGTTGATAAGAAAAACCACGCATGAACTACAAATATAATATACAACAGAAGCACAATCCACTAGAGGCTGGGCCCTTAGCCGCTAGCGGATGCTGCTGGGCTACCTCAGATGAAAAGAATGAACAACAACTCCCAAATAATATATTAATCATCAAACTGTGAAATCATTACAACAGTTGAAGCTCAGAGAATTACAACATGTGAAAATCTCCTTTTCCTCCTATCCTATCATGAATCCTTAATTCTGAAGTTCTAATTCAAATCATAATTCTAAATCCATTATTCCCAAATCATAATTCTGCATTCTCTTAGCCATCCTCAATTCTGGATCTCTAATCCTCCATCATTTTTCCATCCCCCTCTCTGATCTATGTTTTAATTTAAATAGAGAGAGATCAGAGAGAAGTTACAACAGAGATAATTACAACATAATTTCTATTATGAAATTAGATTGTTTCCAACCAATTTATCAACAAGAAAATATATTTCCATTCATCTTTCAACAAGAGCAAGGTGAATTTTGTTTTGTAGCTGAGATTTGGTGGACGACCGCAACAACAAATCTGAGAAAATTGTGCTCAAAGAACCCTGCGTTTCTCTCATTACAAGCCGAATTTGGGCAAACTGTTCTATGACAAAGTTAATTTGGTCCATTCTGGACAAAACCCATGTTCTACATTTTCCAAATTCTTCATTTGCCCAGAATCTCAACCAAAAAACTGTCACTTCTTATTCCAGCGAATTTCTGAGTTGGCACTTTTAATAATCAAATCTTCAATATGGAAATTATCTTGGAGGCTAAAAAGGGTGAATAATGTTACAACCAATTTATTAAAAATATCATTGATAAAATCATGCATAATCATCAATTTATTAGAAATAAAGGAGAATAAATAATATTTTTACATAAGAGCATAAATCATTGTAAAATAGAATTATATGATAAATTATGATAAATGACGTGATGAAGAACGGTAGAAATGGGTGAAATAAGCGTTCAAAAGTGATAATAATAATGGCATATTAACGACCCAACATACCCACACACTCAATATGTTGCATGTCCTCATGCAACAAAAACCTCATGCAACCCAAAAACAAAGCCCATGTGTTAACCAAGCAAAAAAAAATTGTTCATCCCAGCTCATGAAATGGATAGAACAAATGAATTCTTCCTTAATTAATGAATATTTAATTTTAGCAATTTTGATGAAGACGTAATAATTTCCACATTGATGATCAAGTTATGTGCATATGAAGTTGCAGCAAAATATGATATAAGTGATAGCAACCTTCATTAACCATTTTCCCAAAAACTACAAACCAAATTTTGTTGAAATGTTGCAAGTAAATTTATAATATATGAATGTCTCTATGATCTAAAAATCAGATTGTTTTGATGCACGGATCATGAGATATGAACAAAATGGTTGTATGTTATAGGGCATGATTTCCGAAATATTACGAACTAATGTAACTTGAAATTGTCTGGGTTTGTGTATTTTAATGATACATCTGTGTTATCCAGAAATCACAAGAATTGAGTTCATAGTTTTAAAAATATTATGGAAATCAATTTATGCACTGAAATTGTATGCCTTAAATGAGGAAGAAAGTAGAAGACATCCATCATGCGTAGCAATTCCTTCCCCTCTCTGAAGAATTAGCATGCCCTCATGCGATGCTAGAAAAAAATTGAGGTGGTTGCTACCATCTGTTGAATGTTATGCTTGGTGTAAAACAACATGGAATAAGGGAGGTGTTGAGAATGAATAAGAATATCAATGGATAATAAAGAATATTAATGACATGGTCATAAGAAAGAAATGAATGAAAACAACACTCCCCCAAACTGAAAAATGATATGCTGCTGAAAAATGGGAAGTGCTAAAGATGTGGAATGAAAGATGATAAATAATGCTCAAAATGGATGTGCATGAAATTCTCCCAAATTCGTAATAAATTAGAAAATTATGCTATTTTACTTCAAGTTTTACCTCCAAAAGAAAAATGTGGAATGACATATATGTATTGACAGTTATTGACGCTGATGTAGGCAGAGTTGGTGTTGAAAGTGATGCAAAAGGTGGAATCTAGGCAAGCACATTATGTCTGAACAATTGTTCATGTTCACGAGTTGCTCGAGCCTCTTCTATTAGTTGCAATAGTGTGGTCATGCTGCAGAGAGAATTCTGCCCATACGTGTTGTTTTCCTGTAAACAAAACACTATTTTGCATACAATGTTCTTGAATCCATAGTGTTATTTGTGAATAGCAACAGATAAGATACATGCAAAAATTTCAATTAGATATTTTATCAAATCAACAAGTTATGATAGAGTGCAATAATCATATCACATGCAATCCCATAATGCATACATTCCCCCCTCCAATTGGAAAAGGAATTCCATGACCATAAAGCATATGAGAGGTGTTGTGCTGACGGCAAGGAAAGGGAATGAACAATACAACAGTAAATGAATTGGAGTCCACATATCAATGATAAACGACGAGAGTTATGGTTATATTGAGAGCAGAGTGTGTAAATATAGTTATGAATAAAATATAAGACTCTTTGGATTGATGATAAGTTATGAAAAAGAGAAAAATGACAACAATATGCCAAAAATATGCTTTACTGATAGTATTTTAACTGAAAATGATGCAATTGATCATAAAATAATTTCTCATGCGTAAAGGTTCAAAACAGGGAAAAAAAATTAAGGAAATAACTTCTTAGATAAAAAGAAAGAATAAGAAAAGGGTATTATAGTAACAACTGACGATAAGATATAATAAAAAGAAAGAATAAGAAAAGGGTATTATAGTAACAATTGATTATAAGATATAACTTCAATACCATAAGCAGAGTCTCTACTGCCAGCAAGCATCCATAGCCTCGGCAAGGTTCCTTTTTAACCCATATGAGCTAGGATCCTCAATTTATAAATGAAGAGTTTCAGTGTTGTTCTACAGAAGATATCAGTGTGCTGGCGTGGTAACCAGATAACCACACTGCCATTCACTGGGATGTAGCAAAAGTGATCAGGCCGGCTCGTGATGAGACCTCTTGTTCTAAGGATAATTTGGCTATCCAATGGATCATAACCCTAGTGTGGTGGCCATGATGGGAATGTCACTTTGTTACAGCCTTATGAACATGGTAGGCTGGCTTGTAATGGGACCCCTTATCCTCCATCTGTGAACAAAATTTTGTTTTTATTACACATTTTTATGATAAAAAGAGGAAGGCTCAGTACTCCTTAAGAGTAGGGATGGTAGAAGAAGTTGAACATGTTAATAGAAAAAAAAATATACCCATAATCTCATTTATTACAGACAGAGAAGATTATAAGCAGGAATGGTGGAATCAGCATGGTATTAAGATGATCAATCAGAATCATTTGCAGTAGAAAATAATGTAGTAAAGTAATATATAAATAATTGTGTCCCTTTTGAAAATAATCTATCATCAAGGAGTTGTCCTGTTAAATATCATAACATGAATGATATTAACTTGCTTCAAAAGAATCCATAATTCTTGTCCTCATAAAAGTAGGATACTTCATGCATGAAAGGGAATCAATAAAATAAGGTTGAGACAAATTAGGAATAATCCCACAAAAGGAAGGAAGGGTTGCTCTCGAAAATACTCCCAAAGTGTTGTTTCTTTGAAGGAATAGAAAAACACTAAAAAAAATGTTGTTCCATGTAGGGAACAAGGAAAAAATGCATGTGAAAAAAATGTTGTTCCCTAAGAAAAACAACAAGAAATGTGAAAATGTTGTTCCATTCAGAAAGGAACAGCAAAATGTGAAAGTGCAGAAGTGTTCTTCCATTTCGAAGAGGAACAGAAAAACGTGAAAGTGCATAAGTGTTGTTCCATTCGAAAAGGAACATCAAAACGTGAAAGTGCAGAAGTGTTGTTCCATTTCAAAAAAGAACAGAAAAACGTGAAAGTGTAGAAGTGTTGTTCTATTTTGAAAAGGAACAGCAAAATGTAAAGGTGCAGAAGTGTTGTTCCATTTCGAAAAGGAACAACAAAACGTGAAAGTGTAGAAGTGTTGTTCCATTCGAAAAGGAATAGCAAAACGTGAAAGTGCAGAAATGTTATTCCATTCGAAAAGGAACAACAAAACATGAAAGTGCAAAAGTGTTGTTCCATTCGAAAAGGAACAACAAAACGTGAAAGTGGAGAAGTGATGTTCCATTCGAAAAGGAACAGCAAAACATGAAAGTGGAGAAGTGTTGTTTCATTCGAAAAGGAACAACAAAACGTGAAAGTGCAGAAGTGTTGTTCCATTCGAAAAGGAACATCAAAACGTGATAGTGCAGAAGTGTTGTTCTATTTCAAAAATGAATAGCAAAACATGAAAGTGCAGAAGTGTTGTTCCATTTCAAAAAGGAACAGCAAAACGTAAAAGTGCAGAAGTGTTGTTCCATTTGAAAAGGAACAACAAAACGTGAAAGTGCAGAAGTGTTGTCCCATTTCGAAAAGGGACAGCAAAATGAATGGCAGACCCAAAAGGTGCTATTCCTTTGGAAAATGAATAGCAAAACAAAAATGTTGTCCCTTTGAAAAAGGAACAACAGGAACGAAAAAAATGCACACAAATGTTGTCCCTTCAGAAAATGAACAGCAAAATGCACAATCATAAAATGCAAGCACACAAAGAATGAATTAACTGTTCACTGCATTGATGCTAAGGATGTGTTACAGTTTGAATGAAGCAACACCTGAAACACAAAATATAAGAGAAATCAGAAGAAGAAAAAAAAAACAACATTTTATTTAAAAAACAGTATGTAAATAAGTAAATTAAGTTACAACAACTATGATATTATGTAAAAAGAAATGATCTCTTCGAAAAATGTTTTGGCAGCAAAGACATGACATAAATATTCAAATGGAAATCAATTCTTCATTTCTTCTATTATGAATCCATTGGGTAATGAGTTGGATGAAATTATTTTGTTTCATTAAAATTTCTTTCAAGAACCACTCGTCCATAAATTGACCTTCTTTATTTTCCCAGGACCTGCAAGAAAACGAGTGTCTACCTGCAATAAAACATTAAATCATGGAGAAAGAGAGGTGATCGGACTCCCCTAATCCAAGAATTATGCAAAAAAACAAAAATTAGTTACTCTATATAACAAATCCATTGAGAAAATAACAAAGTAAAATTTATTTGTCACCTGCGGGAGAGCAGTGGTCGACCATACTAACCAACAGTGTTTTAATCACAACTTCTTTGTTTTTTGTCCAAATTGAGTGATTCCAAAGCTATATGAGAGTTAATTCAAAGGTATATATTCAATATAAACAGGTTTTAAGAATTAAATGATATGATATGTCAATTTTAGTTAGAACAACCTGCATAACAGAGTCATTTTCGATTACCACACTTAGAACAACAATGAATGTTTTAAGCATATAATCTTCGTTTGATGTTGGATTCAAATGATTCAAATTGAAAATGAAAGTAGATTAATTTATTTATCTCCAATAGAAACAGGTTTTGAAGACAAGAAGAATTGATAGGTCAAATACTGTAAGGAACAACCGGAAAAATAGAGTTTTAAGAGTGCTAATTTACAATAGACAGTCAGTATTTTGATCATAACTTCTCCATACGATATCAAAATTGAGAGATTCAAATTGAATTGTAAACTAGATTCATAGGAGAATCTACCATAGAAACAAGTTTTAAAAATTCATTCATTTAGGCCTCCAAAAACCGATTGTCCCAACTTTGTTCCTGAGCTTTCCCGCTAGACACCCTGTCAATGTTTTGGTTCTAACTTTTTCGTTTCAAATCCAAATTGAGTGATTCAAATTGGGTTGGAAATTAGAAATCATTGGATACTTAGGATAGAAACAAGTTTTAAAAATATTCCCTTTTTTTCCCTCAAAACATGACTGTCCCGACTGTTTTTCCAAAAATTTCATCAAGCCCACAAGCCAAAAATTGATATTCAAGCATTTTTTCAAATTGGTGATAAAATGAAAATCAGTGTTTGTAGAACTATTATTTCTGTTATAAATCTATCATTGATGTTGATTTCGATAGCATGTTGCAACAAAAAAACAACTAGTTTTACATAAAAATAAAATGTATTTATTTATGTCTTTATTTATTTTATTTTCTCCACTATCCTATTCTTCTTTGAGAATCGAATATGTTTATGTATAAGAGTATTTCCAGTGTAACCATTTTATAAATAAGGCTTCACGTATACACAAACCCAAATTTGAAAAATGCATATTAATGAATATTAGGGTATGAGAAGCCATCTTCCCTTAAATTTTGCAGTTCAACATTGTAAGCATGTTGTATTGGTTTATTGTGGTGAGGGTGTGGAATTAGTTGAACAGGAAATTCAAAAGTAGAAATGTGAGCCATTTCTTACCATAACAGAAGATGTTCTTCATGTGTTTCTTCGAAGCTCCTTCTTCAAATGTTCTTGTCAATTAGTTAGTGAAATGGGTGGTGCTTACATCACCACTTGAGTGAAATCATATTATTCATTTTTCAAAATTTCTATTTTTTTTTTTTAGTCATTCACACATAAATTCAAACATCTATTTCTACACTAAGTTCTTTAACAATCCTGCTGGAAAGCGGGCAGAGGAGCAGGGCTTTTACATGCTTTGTACATAGGTTCTTACCTTCCATTTTTAATACCCAATTCTCTCCTAGCCGGCACTCATGAGATGCACACTACTCCTTAGAAATGGCTACACTCTTCGCGGCAGCGGCACCAAAATGTCGAGCGATAAAAATATCTTTTTAACTCCTAATTATCTTCACATTAATTGTCAACCCAGGGACGAATTTTTATTTCAAGAGTGTACTCAGTCTAAGGCGGCTATTTACTCAAGAGTAATGTTTTGCAGTATAATGCTTAAAACCCAAAAGTAAATGAAAGTTGGAAACAAAATCTAATTGAAACAACAAGAAACTGAAATGTTCTAAACTAAATCATTCACTCAAACAACCATCAATCGAGGATACAGTAGCAATAACTCATTCCTCTAGATATTGATGCAATTGAAATCAAACTGGAACAAGACAATCAATCTGGGAACGAGGAAGCAATAACCAATGTTCTCTATAGTTGACAGTGCTACTTTAAAGCAATTAAAAGGAAATAGAAATTGAACTAAAGCTTCCATTGAAACTAAACTAGGAAAACTCTTTAAAAACAAACTCTTTGCAATTAATCAACAGAAATGAACAACAAAGTAAATGGACAACAAACTGTAATTAAAGGAATCTAAATAGCAAACTCTAATTAATGGAAATGAACAACAGCAAAGCCAAATTAATAGCAATCTTTACTCTAAGAATAAATCAGACAACACACGGAAATAGAACAACATTGATTAATGATGGAATATGAAACAATGCTAGAAAGTCAAATATAAATACACAATAACTTAACACGCGACACACCTTAATAGTAATCTGATATGGTAATCCAATTATCAGTGTTAGTTATAAAGAACATGATTGTATTTTGTAATGGAACAACAACATTAATAGATTCAACAATCGCAAGGAAATATAATCTCTAAGATGAATTCACTGATACCAATTAATAAAGGTTACAACACGGATACTCTATAATAGAACAACAATAACATTCTGTAAGGATCAGCAACATTATATCAATGATTAAAAGAATAGCAATGCGTTGCAAAGTCGATATGATATTTCTATCTCAGAGAATGATATTACTCGATAGATCAAATGTAACAGAGTTGTGATGTAAACTAATAGAACATACCAGATTACCGAATAAAGCTGATAAGAAAAACCACGCATGAACTACAAATATAATATACAACAGCAACACAATCCACCAGAGGTTGGGCCCTTAGCCGCGGGCGGATGCTACTGGGCTACTTCAGACGAGAAGAATGAACAGCAACTCCCAAATCATATATTAATCATCAAACTGTGAAATCATTACAACAATTGAAGCTCAGAGAATTACAACATGTGAAAATCTCTTTTTCTTCTTATCCTATCATGAATCCTTAATTCTGAAGTTCTAATTCAAATCATAATTCTGAATACATCATTCCCAAATCATAATTCTGCATTCTCTCAGCCATCCTCAATTCTGAATCTCTAATCCTCCATCATTTTTCCATCCCCTTCTCTGATCTCTGTTTTCATTTAAATAGAGAGAGATCAGAGAGAAGTTACAACAGAGATAATTACAACATGATTTCTATTACAAAATTAGATTGTTTCCAACCAATTGATCAACAAGAAAATATATTTCCATTCATCTTTCAACAAGAGCAAGGCAAATTTGGCTTTGCAGCTGAGATTTGGAGGACATTCGCAACAACAAATCTAAGAAAATCATGCTCAAAGAACCCTGCATTTCTCTCAGTACAAGCTGAATTTGGGAAAACCATTCTTCAATTAAGTTAATTTGGTCCATTCTAGACAAAACCCATGTTCTAGATTCTCCAAATTCTTCTTCATTTGCCCAGAATCTCAACCGCAAAACTGTCACTTCTTATTCCAGTGAATTCCTGTGTTGGCACTTTTAATGATCAAATCTTCAATCTGGAAATTATCTTGGAGGCTAAAAATGGTGAAAAATGTTACAACCAATTTATTAAAACTATCATTGATAAAATCACGCATAATCATCAATTTATTAGAAATAAAAAAGAATAAATAATATTTTTTACATAAGAACATAAATCATTGTAAAATAGAATTATATGATAAATTATGATAACTGACGTGATGAAGAACGGTAGAAATGGGTGGAATAAGCATTCAAAAGTGATAATAATAATGGCATATTAATGACCCAACAACTTGGAATCCTCCATCTCAACATCTATCGGTTTAAGAGTATGGTTTTCTTTCATGAATATAAAGTGTAGAACTAATTTCCACCATTTTTTTTATAGATTATATGGTGAGGGACATATTGCCACTTTTCTCCTTTCTCAAAACCAAACTCTATCATCTTCACTTCCACCTATGTAAGGGCTTGTCTATTGTTTATGATAAATGGCACTGCAGTTCTCTCTAGATTGAAAATATACCATTTTCGTGTAGGAACAAAATGTACTTGGTGTTATAGACATATTTGAGCACTGCAACCCCAATCTTATATGTCAATAAACTAGGGCTCGTTAACCCCTAAAAGTGTTGTTTCATACCCTAAAGGATCATGGTCAACTGATTACATCATTCCCAAGAAGTTTCACCTGAAAAACCACTCAGAACTAGCCAAAATTGGATCATACTGACTGCTCCACTGTCAGGGTGCGATTCATACTGACTCCTACACTAGTCAGGTGCAATGCATACTGAGGAGGTGATGCAGGAGCATCAAGACCATCCTCATTTGTAAATATGGAATAAAGAGGGGGTGTGATAATTTTAAATATTTTGTTGTTTTAGGAAGTGAAGTTATGTAAATATTCTTTTCTAAATAAAAGGATATGAGGGAATAGTTTAAGAAAAAAGAATTGGGATAGAATTTCTATGTTTTTTCCAGTTAAAATTAGGATAAGAATGGAGAAAAGCTTCAAGCTTTAAATCATTGTGTAAAAAGGGAAAAAGCCTGCTTTTTCTAGGAGATAAGCTCTGATCTATTCGTTATGTATGTATCCATTATTATTATAAATAAAGAGACGGCTGAGCTCTCAGGAGAAGAGAGGAGCAGTGTCAAAGTATAATTAAAAAAAAAACTCTCTGGTATTTTAGTGCAATGGGGTTTTATGATACTATGCCTATATGATTTTAACTGTGTATGGAACAATTCTGATCATTTTCTCTTTCGTAGTTATGCTGTGGGCATTCTAATATTATTTCGTTACAATCAAATGGGAAAACTTTGTTTTGCGTAGAATCATGGTGAGATTAATTAAAGGAAGCTGTGGAGGTAATATATAATGGCATAACGGATATATATATATATATATATATATATATATATATAATATATATATAACCATGTGTTATTTACCCTGGTAAATCGTGGGCGCGATTTCCAGATTAAAAGAATCATCAAACTCTTGCATGCGTGGTTATTCTCTGTTTTATTTGAATTGAAGTTCAATTGCTTGGGCGTAACTGATTGGGGATAATGGTATACTATTGTATATGACATATATGAACCTATGTATGAGTATTGTAGCGAAGCGTGGATACATGTAAGCCTGTGGTGGGCGCAATTGATATGATGAGCACGGCGGATTCTCCAACGATCGGGTTCGAAGCTTGTTCTCCAACGATTGAGGCCCAATACAAAATATATGTGTAGTTTATATATTCGTTGTTCGAACTACAGTCAAGGAATTGGAGCACTGTGTTTTATTCCCCATCTTATTGTTTGTTTGCGCAGAATAGTGGGGTGAATTCTTGTTGTGATGGGTTCCTCACAAGGACTGGCTCGAAAGAGCGTTGCTGCTGTAGTTGATCGCTTCCATAGCTTGTCTGCCGCGGAGAGGTTTGTTATTTCTTTTAATGATGAACAACTTGTTTAGGGATGTGACTGTGTAATGGTTCAAACGAGTCATGACTGATGCATGCGACTGTGTAAAGGAATACAAACAAGTCGATGACTGGTAGTAGCTGATGGCATCTTATGAGTGACGTTATGGGAGGTAAGAAATTACGGCAGATTCCAATTATCCGGACTTTCATTTTCAAACAAGGTGAAAATGGTTTTGAACGCAGGTTTTTTTTTTTTTTTTTTTTTGAAGAACATTGAATCAAATTAGCTTGATATATCATATATATATATATATATAATTATATATATATATATATATTGGAATGGGAATAATGTAGTATTTGATGGTATGATGTTAATATTGGTTTGGTATTATACCGACTGTGAGTTTGCCAGTGCACACGTATTTTATCACAATTGGGATTTTAAAATTGCGGAAATAAAAATCCTATGTAATGGAGATAAGTAACGATGTTTTTTGGGAAGTTTGAATGAAAGTTATGTATGAGTTTTGAGATGTATGGGAAGATCCTGGTTATTGCAGGCTAGCCCTGCATCAGGTGGTATCAGAGCCAGAATGCTCTATTGAAGATGTTTTTTTTTTTTTTTTTTTGAGTAGAGCTGAGAATTGAAGTGTGTTTTTTTGAATTGTGGTGGATAGTTGAAATAAAGATCAGATTTTTAAATTTGATTTGCAAGCATACACAAGTGAAGAATATTGCAGCAGTGGAAAGAAGACAAGATCAGGCAAGATCTTAAAGGTGAGATTATTTTTCTGATTTGGAATTTGTAAATGAAGTTTATGGTTGCAGAGAAGGTGGCAATGAATGTGGCATTCAGCTGAAGGCTAGATAAGGAGGACAAGTGCAGTGTCCTGAAGAGAAAAGTGAGTTGAAGAGATAGCCTAGAGAGAGCATAGGAGTGCTCAAGAGGTTCCAGAGGCAGTGAACCAAGTACTTACCAAAAGACCAGATCCGGAGGGAAGGATTGGTGAGGTAAGTTGCAGCAAGAGAGATTGTTGTTGCAGAGGCTAGTACAAGTCATGGTGAGTGAGAAACTCATGAGGAAGCAGTCTGCCAGAGGCAGAAGGAATTTTTATAGAGGAGGAAGAGGTTCATAGAAATGCCATAGAGATGAGATGACTACAGGAGTTCGAGAAAGAAAGATTGCAGAAATAAAGGCACAATTGCAGGTACTAGAAGAATGGCTACAACAGCAGAAAAATCAGAAAGGAAAATGGCTCTTTCCACTAAAGGGAAAGAGAGTGATTTGGCGACATTTGCAGAGGAGGTTGAAACAAATTCTGATTGCTTTGTTGAAAAAGGGACTTAGAGTTCTTGTGCCAGAGATGAAATTCGAAGATTCCACATGCAGATCTGATCAAAGGGAAGTGCTCAAGAAAGCAGTCAAGACTAAAAAGTCTTGCAATTTTAAAACTGATGAGTTGTGTGTGTTTGCAGGTGCAGAGGAGGTTTCCATTAGTGAAACAGAGGAGGAGATTATTGACGATTTCTTGAATTATTGGGCAAATCCAGATCAGCTAGATAATATGAACTCTTGTGTTTGTATAGCTAACAATTATGGTATGATTATAGGTGTTGAGGAGGATGTGCCATCTTGTGAAACTGTTAAAGCACAAGAGAAAGTTCTTATGAATGTTGAAGAAGTGAATCAGTCTGTAGCATGGATAAGTGAAGAAACAGTTGAAACTGTTGAACTTGGTGATTTTTTGCAAACTGAAAGTTTATGTATGAATGCAGGTGATGATAATATTCTTCAGCGATGCTACAGAGAAATTGCATTGTTAGAATACTAGTTGGAGAATCCAGAGTATGACAGGGAGATTGCAGAAGAAAGAGGCCAGTGCAGTGAACAAGAGGGAAACGTTGCAGATGAAATTACAGGTGAAAAGCAAAGGAATGTTGCAGAGGGACAGGAAGATTGGGAGGCCGCAACATCCATAGTGACAACTGAGACAACATTGATAGCAACAGAAGAGGCACTGATGCCTTATATTTTTTATTCTAACAATTGTTTTGTGAGTACAGGTTTTATTGAAGACGTTGGAGAAAATCTATTAGATAGAGAAATTGAACTGATGAGACAGATGATGTTGAAGGAATCTCAGAAGAGAACAACAACAATGAAACGAAGGAGAAGCAGCAAAAGGAAAACAGCAAAAGATTGCGAGAGTGCAGCTAGTGGAGCAAGGCAGCATAAAGTGTGGAGACCTGGAGAAGAACAACAGATAGAAGCAGCGGCAAATGGGAAGTTGCAACACAAGATATGGGATCCAGGCATACACAGATTTGAACACATGATCAGGAGATCATGATTAATTTTAAGGTTGGGTGTATGATGCAGGAGCATCAAGACCATCCTCATTGGTAAATATGGAATAAAGAGGGGGTGTGATAATTTTAAATATTTTGTTGTTTTAGGAAGTGAAGTTATGTAAATATTATTTTCTAAATAAAAGGATATGAGGGAATAGTTTAGGAAAAAAGAATTGGGATAGAACTTCTATGTTTTTTCCAGTTAAAATTAGGATAAGAATGGAGAAAATCTTCAAGCTTTAAATCATTGTGTAAAAAGGGAAAAAACCTGCTTTTTCTAGGAGATAAGCTCTGATCTATTCGTTATGTATGTATCCATTATTATTATAAATAAAGAGACAACTGAGCTCTCAGGAGAAGAGAGGAGCGGTGTCAAAGTATAATTTAAAAAAAAAACTCTCTGGTATTTTAGTGCAATGGGGTTTTATGATACTATGCCTATATGATTTTAACTGTGTATGGAACAATTCTGATCATTTTCTCTTCGTAGTTATGCTGCGGGCATTCTAACATTATTTCGTTACAATCAAATGGGAAAACTTTGTTTTGCGTAGAATCATGGTGAGATTAATTAAAGGAAGCTGTGGAGGTAATATATGATGGCATAACAGATATATA
>APFE031576954.1:324941-377484 GCA_000404065.3 Pinus taeda
TATAGATTGGAATTGGAATAGTGTGGTATTTGATGGTATTATGTTAATATTGGTTTGGTATTATATCGAGTGTGAGTTTGCCATTGCACACGTATTTTATCACAATTGGGATTTTAAAATTGTGGAAATAAAAATCCTATGTAATGGAGATAAGTAACGATGTTTTTTGGGAAGTTTGAATGAAAGTTATGTATGAGTTTTGAGATGTATGGGAAGATCCTGGTTATTGCAGGCCAGCCCTGCATCAGGAAGCCTTTTGTGGGGTGCGATGAGTGAGAATGGACAAATGTCTGAGACAGTTTGCTAAGTGGATGCTTATGGAATCTTTTAGAAACTTATCCTATGACACTTGCCTCTCTGAATTTTCCCAGGGATGAGTAAGAGATCCAAGAAATCTCCAAGTGGAACCAAAAACAACAAGTGGAATGACACTAATCAAAAACCCAGAGATGACTCACACCCTTGCACACGTCTATAAATGGATCCCTCATCTGAGAGATCTAGAGGCTGGAATTTTGTAATTTGCAAGGAAGTGCTGATAGTTTGTCTTTGAGAAAGAGCATTGTATTATTGGGTGATCTTGCTTTTCATGAGGTGAAGAGGGCTTTGATGTTGGGAGGATGATGCTGGATCACATCGCTGGGTTGTAATTCTCCCTTCATATTTAATAATGTTTTTTGAGTTTTCCTCCATACAATTATGTATTTGTGAATGTCGTTATTTTTTAATGCCATTGTATGTTCATTGTATTTCTGATTCTGCATTGCTTATGATATAATAGATCAAGATGCTTTGATAGTGTTTTTTTACTTTGTTTCTACAGGTATTCCCTAAGCGAGATAAGTAGGACAGGAGTTGCAAGCTCTGTCAAGGGAGAGAGAGATCAAGCAAGGAGTTGAGGAGAAGATCAGATTGGTTCCTTTGCCTCTCCCTTATATATCATACATAGAGGAAATTACAAATTGCTTTGAATTGTTTGTTTCTAGGATAGCTGCCAATCCTAGAGGGCTAGTCGATCGAAAAGACACTAGTTTTCTTAGAAAAAAAATGGTGACTCCACTGGGGATAGAATAAATGTTTGTTGGTTATTTTTTTTTGTTTTATAAACTATAGATGGAGCCTGAAGTTAGCCAGATAACCTTCAAACTGCTCTTGCACTGCAATTGCATAGTAGATGAATACTGCTTCAGTCAATCTCTGGTTTAGTTTATGAAATGAACATTTGACTTACAAGCATTCTAGATGCCCTTTTGGTAGCTTAGTAACCTCTCAAGATCATACCTCTGTACTTTTCTCTTTACTATCCATCATAGCTCAACTTAACTCACTGAAATCAACTGCAAATTGGAGCCAAAACCCATCTTAGTTGCTCTCCCTAGCCCATCACACTGTCTGTCACTGTCAACCAGTATGCATCACACCTCTTGAACCTGAAAAGTGCGATGCATCCCTGTTTTTGTGAAGCCCAGGTGCAATGACTGAATGAGCCTATTTCTCCTCTTGAAATTTGGGGTTTTTCATCTTTGTTTTTAGCTCTATTTAGTTGTTTTGCTGCTTATGAACAATACCTCATTACTGAAGCCTACCTGCATTACATAGATCAACCTCCATTGGTTAGGATTAGTAAATGTTTTTATGTATTTGTCCATCATTTACGATCCTTTGTTGAAAAGTTGCTTAAATCGATCTATCAATTTGGTACAAAAAGTGTTGTAACTGTCATTTTGTGTCAAAAAGAGAAGTGTCGTTGAGTCTTCATTCTCTGGATAGTCGATTGAACTTTTTGTCATGCAATTGATTTGATTTGTTAATTGAAGTGTCGAAAGCATTTTCTATTCGAAATTGAAAAATGTTGTTTATTCTTCTTTTCCATTTTGAAAAAGAAATTGTCGAAATGTTGCTTTGAGTAAAATATTTCAGATCTTTGCTCTACTTAGTTTTCCTTTTTGGAACTTTTCACATTAAGGGAAACAAAAAACAAATACATGCATTTGCATTTTCATTTAGACTATGCGAAAAAAATGATTTAGAAAAGTGCATTTAGTGTGTGCTCTTTGCTCTTTGTTTGAAAGAAATTGAATCTTCTTTCCTTAGTAGCTAGGATTTTCAATGCTAAAAATAAACAATGATTGTTTATCATTGTAGATTGCATTTTTAGGAATTTTACATCTACATCACGCGGTGAACCATTGAAAGGAAAACTTCTAAACAGGATCAACTCAAAAGTAAATTTCAATGAACTTAATAACGCTTTGGAACCTAACGCAACACATCTAGTGGTCTAGGCTAGAGACGTGTTCTGGCATTGTAAAATCTAGTAACTATCGTTTTCATCGAAGGTTGGGTGATTCCTCCTCTTTGATACAACAAGTTCTAGCACAGACTTGTGCTCCCCTTACCGTCGAGTATATATTGGGAGACCACAATAGGCTTATATCATTTATCCATAAGAAGTCATGTCTGCCACCCTATTGATCGCAATGCACTGAATACAACATTCGGGAAGATCGACCATCATATGTAAGTCCTTAGTAATTTCTCTTTCATTTATCACAAGGTGTATATTACAGTTTTGCGATTGGTTTGTTAATCCCTCTGTATATATTTCTAGAGTAGTCACCTTTTTGACTCCTTAAAAGAAAAGGTCCATCTGAGCACTTGTAATTTCAGGCTCATTAAAAATCAAACAGGACTAGAGTCATCTTTAGCTTTTTCTCAACTCTTAAAAATTGGAAAAGCAAAATTGTGTCAAAGCGTCATTAAAATTTATTTAATTCGGAATAACATCATTTTCCCCTTAATTTTGGGTTGATCAAGTAATTCTCAATCATGGAAGAAATTCAATCAAAACCCTGTCATTTGTGGAGACTAGCGAGTCAATCGTCTTTGACTCCGGAAACGAAGCCATTCCAGGCAAAACAGTCTCGTTTAATTGAGTCCAATTCACCTGGTTTATTTGAAACTTGTGTTTCAACATTGTCAGAGACTACAGTTACTCCGATCATTTTTGGTACATCTGCCCTTACAGAAGAAGTTCTGCAGTTACAAGAGGACATTAGAATTTATTCTAGTGTAACGGTAGACACTTGTATACCTGAAACAGCTCCCTCTAGAGTTGATATAGAGACTGAAGTTCACTTACATGAACATCTAGAATTTGAGTTCCAGAATTCAGAAGGTGTCACCCCTCCAGTATTCACTACAGAAGCTATACCTTCTTTGACTCCAGAAATATTTTATGGACCTAACGGTCTACCTCTTCCACTTGGACTGATTGCTATAGAGGAGATAGTAGAGGATCTTCCATCCAGTACCCCATTACATTTTGGGACTGGGATTCATCTATATCCTTCTACTCTTGAAGTTAGTTCTTTTAATCATCCTTCATCGCAAGTTCCTGTCGAATCGCTAGGAAATATTTTGGACAGACTAAACATGACTGAACCACCATCAACATCTAGGACTGTGTCATTTGATATAGCTACGAAAGAGCTTCCTGCTGCCATTCCTACAATGTTTGTTGGTATACCATCTGTTCCAAATAGTTATCAATCACTAGCTAGAGTCCAGTCAGGGGATGTTTCAACGACATGGTCTATTCCTATTTGTTCATCTGGAATCCCATTTGGTATTTCTTATGTTGAAACTCAGAAAATTGATCCTGCATGCCAGTATCAATTTGGGCAGACCAGTCTTCAAAGACCAATATATCCTTTGATCACTGGATTGCTGCCATATGGAGGGCAGTATGCTTTTTCATTGTTCCCTCCTAGAGAACAACGATATGAGAGTTCACAACAAAATTCAGGTCAAACGGGAATTACATCTAACGGTTGGGTACCAATAGTACCTCAACAACCAAGGGTCATATATTCAATGCAACCAGTGCGACCTGTGTCGAATATTCCCACTACACCTGCTATTGTGACTGTGTCGTAAGTACAAGAATTGCCTATTGTGTGTCAACCTCAAGTCTCTCAGGTTGTAATACAACGACCTCTTGTCTCTACAAATGAATCACAACCTCAGGTTAGTACTTCCTTCCCTAGAACGACTCAGGCTCAAATGAGTATTATCACCCAACATCTTGGTCAATCTTCCAGTATTGGGCAATAGCAAATGGTCCAACAACCATGGCTGGTACAATACCAACAACCGCAATTCTAGCAAACCTACTGAGGACCTGAGCAGCAAGGCTTTGTAGGTAATGGACAACCGCATTTTCAAAATTTATTAACAACCACACTATAATGGTTACCAACAACCTTATCAGAGTTACCAACATCAAATACATTATGCTGGTATGCAAAGACCTATTGCTCAAGCGATTCCACCTTATCCTGGGTATGCTTTAGCTAACCTGAATCAACAGTTGCCTTTGGTGGCAACTCTAGAATTACTAGATTTGAACCAACTGACGAATGATCCAATTGCATATGTCCCTTAGTGGCCAAAAATTCCTCATAAACTTCCCTCCGATATTCCTAAATTCAATGGAAATCTAGGTGAAGGTCCATCGAATCACGTAATGACTTTTCATTTGTGGTGCTCATCTAACACCCTCAATGATCATTTGATTAGGCTTCGCCTTTTTTAAAGAATGCTCACTGGTCCGACAGTGAAATGGTATATTGAATTGCCTAGGGCTTCGTTTGATAACTTTAGCGCCCTTTCCACTACTTTTCTAACCCACTTTCAACTACCCATAAGGTAAAAAATGGGGACAAAACTCCTTACCAACTTTAAACAGACAACAGCCACTCACATATCTAATCATATTCATGAGTGGCAACGTTGTCATCGAATGGTAAAGACGTATGTTCCTGATCAGCTTTTAGCTGAGTGGTTTATTAAATCCTTATTGCCTTCTATCACTGAGGATGTGGCGAAAGGAGGAGTTGCCACTGAAGAGCAAGTCATTTCTCATGCCAAATATTTAGACTTGATCTATACTCAGTCTGGCACACTCTACGACAAAATTCCTAACGCTCCTAGACTATAATTTTCTGTTCCTCCCCTTCCTAAATCAAATAGGGACTCTCATGTCGGTGATGGCGTGATTGGTATCTCAAGCACACACACCACAAAGGCTCCATCTGGTAAAGCCCTTGTAGTCTCTAGTCAAAAAGAAAATGATAAACCTCTTGCCTCAAAGATTAATGCTGTGTCATCTGATAAGGGCAAGAATCCAAAGCAAATAGGGGGCAAGAAGAAAGGGAAAAATAATAAGAAGAAACAGGAGAATTCAACTCCTAAAAAATCTTCTGAGAACCCTACTAGGCAAAAGAAACCTCGTGATCCATATTACATTTGTAATGAGTACCATTACATGAGATATTTTCCACATCGAGCTGAGGTTACGAAATTGTTAAAGACTTCAAATACCTCAGCGACGTTGACTAATCCATTTCTGAACTCATAAACTAATCTAGTTGCTATCGATAATGCTTCTACATACCAAGTGCTTATGTTATCCATGTCAAAACAACAAAATGATGCTTTGATATCGACAAAGAATAAAGATTATGGGAATCTGCCATCGTCAAACAACAAGGCTACGGATCAACCTAGTAGTTTGTCAATGACTTCACCAATAATTGTTCCGCCCATCATTCCTAAATTAACTATAAAGCTGCCAAAGGGAGTAGTACATAAATTGACATTTAATCCTCGTGCTCGAGCAGTACAGAATTGTAATATAGTGCAGGATCTAGCTCAATCGCCATCTGCTATGTCAACACTTGAGGTATTGCAGAATTGCCCCTCCCAAAAGCAGGCTTTGTTATCAGCAATAGGTAGGATTGATCCAGTGGATTCCAATCATGTGGCCTTTAACCATAAAGGATACGAACCTCAGTTTTTGGCCCAGCTCACTTTCCTTATACATGTAAAAGCCCTCAATAAAAATGTTCATCGAACAATCATTGATGAGGGGGAATCTACCTGTATTATGTCAATGAGTTGCTGGAAAACTCTTGGTTCGCCAATCATCAACGACATTAAAATCATTCGATGGAAGAACATACACACCGTATGGGATTTTAAGTAACTTTCAAGTTGAACTGGGGGGCAAGATAGTAGAAATTGAAGTCGAGGTCATTGATGGAAACCTTGACTACAATATCTTACTAGGAAGGCCCTGGATTTATGTTGTGGCTATCGTTGTGTCTACATATTTTAGAAAGATTACATTTCCCTTCCAAGGTGGAATTACAATCGTTGACCAACTAACCTTTTTCCCCAATAGTTCACAAACTACATGAAGCATTCCATTGATCCATGGAAGTTCTCAATCACTCCAAAATGTCGGAGTAGGTCTCCTAAAAGACCCTTCCTTAATGGGTACTTTTGCCCTCCCGCCTCCAAGTAATCTGGCAGAAGTGGCCACAGTGGAAACATGTCATATGATATCTTCTACATCATCAAAGATTAAGAAGAACTCTGACCATTTTGATAGCATGGATCACCGCAAGGTGTTGCCCCCAAACCCCATAGAATCTTTGTAGCAAACAATTTTCTGGGCCTGGGTGGCGAACCCAAATCAATACTCAATGAGTGTTTGGATAGATAGGTCTCTAGAGTATGGTACCTCTTCCAATCCTTGGTCTTGTATACATGCTACAAACGAAGGCATCATCCAATCAGTGATGATAGGAGAGATGTCGTGGGAAGATTACCACCATCGTTCCCACCTTCAAGATAACAATGAAGATTATTCAAGTGACCTTAATCATCCTTCAGTTTTTTATTTTTTATCAAATACTTTAAATACAGTGGATTCCAAGCGAAATCTATCCAATATTGAAGAAACTATCACCATTAATATCTCGACCAAACCTAATGTTGTAGAGAATGTTCATGTTGGCAAATCTTGTTCTCCATCAGAACTAGAAATATACGACGCTCTCTTTCGCGAATTCAGAGATGTCTTTGTGTGGTCATATGAAGAAATGCCAGGCATCAACTCGAGAATCATTGAACATGAAATCAAGATGTATCCAGATGTCAAACAAGCATGACAACGGCTTTGACCTATTCACCCAAAAAAAGCCGCTACCATTAAGGCAGAAATTAAAAAGCTTTTGTATGCTGGTTTCATTTACCCTGTTCCTCTAACTGATTGGGTATCGAATATTGTTCCTGTGATGAAAAATCAAGGAACAAATAGAGTGTGCGTCGATTATAGGGATGTAAATCAAGCAGTCCAAACGATAACTATCCTACACCCTTCATCGACTAGATAATTGATGAATGTGCCAGATGCAAAATCGTTTCATTCATGGATGGATTTTTCGGGTACAACCAAATCAATATCCACCCATAGGACCAGTCAAAGGCTACATTTATATGTCCGTGGGGCACATTCACGTACCGTAAACTAACTTTTGGTTTGAAGAATGCAGAGGCAACTTTTCAGAGGACGATGAACTATGCCTTCCATGACATCCAACACATCAGTCAACCGTATCTTGACGATCTACCAACTCATTCACGAAAGCAGACCGATCATCTACAGCATTTGAGAGCCATATTTCTACGTTGCCAGCACTACAAGGTACGACTCAATCTGCACAAGTGTGTGTTTTGTGTTGGTTCTAGTCGATTACTTGGTTTCGTAGTTTCTAAGGACATAACTCAACTCGACCCATTTAAGGTTTAGGCAATCCTTGACATGCCTCCACCTTCAAATTTACTTTAGATTCATAAACTCCAAGGGAAAGCTAACTTTCTGAGGAGGTTCAAGGTTATACACGTCTTTTGAAAAAAGAAGTACCCTTCCGTTGGAATCAGGTTGCTCAAGCTTCCTTTGATGCTTTAAAAGGTTCCTTGATAAAAGAATCATTAATGTATGCTCCTGACTATCAAAAAGACTTTAACCTATATCTTGCCGCTGCAGATACAACCATCGCTATGGTTTTAGTGCAAGAAGATAATGGAATAGAACATCCTATATATGATTTAAGTCAAAACCTTAATGATACAGAAAGCAAGTACTCTTATGTTGAAAAGCTAGCTTTAGCAGCTATTCAAGCAGTACAGAGATTTCACACTATATTCTTTTTCACAAAACTACCATTGTGTCAAATTGAAAACCTATGACCTACATGCTGTCGTGTCAATTACTAGGGGGCAAATATTCCAAATGGATAGCCATTTTGCAAGAGTTTGATAAATTCACCAAATCCAAATCAAAGAAGTGTCTCATCTTCGTAGGGTTACTTTGTGACCTCCCATCGTCCTCCAACGATTTAACATCTAAAGCATCAATCATGGATGAGACTCTGTTTCTGACATCATCAAGCGATCCTCGGTATGAAGATATACTAGTCTATCTCCAAACCCAAAATTTTAGGCCTAACACCTCTCGCTCTAAACAGCGACGTACTCGATGCCAAGCCAAAGACTACCTGATCATTGGCGATAAAATTTACCGTCGTGGTGTCGATATAGTTCTACGAAGGTGCCTCACACATGAGGAGGCCGAAAAAGTCCTGAATGACTATCATTCAGGTGCGTGTGGGGGGCATTTATCTGGTTATGCTACTGCAGAAAAGATCTTACAAGTTGGTTACTTCTGGGCCACTATATTCAAAGATTGCATAATTACAGTCAAAAGTTGCCATGCTTGTCAGATTTTTGATTGCAAAACCAAATTACCACCTACCCCACTACATCCAGTAGTTGTTGTTGGGACATTCGCTAAATGGGCATAGATTTCATGACATGTAACCCCACCTTGGCCGAGGGGCATGGGTATATTATAGTCATTGTCGACTATTTTGCAACATGGGCTGAAGTGATGCCTACATTAAACAACAACGGCGAAACGGCTGCTCGTTTTTTTTAATCATGTAGTCTCTAGATTTGGTGTTCCACAGGCTATAGTCATAGATCATGGATCACATTTTCGCAATCACATGATGGTTGAATTGACTTCCAAATTAGGACTATCCCACGGTAGTTCTTCTCCATATTATCCTCAGGCTAATGGATAGGTTGAGGCGATCAACAAAGTCCTTAAGTGCGTGCTGCAGAGAATGATTGGAGTCCACAAACAGAATTGGCATTTAATCCTTTACTCAGCTCTGTGGTCATATAGGACTTCGATGAGAAATGCAACTGGATTTATGCCCTTTTAGTTGGTGTATGGTTTGGAAGCTATCTTACCAATTCAGTGTGAAGTTTCGTCCCTCAAGCTTGCAATTGATCTGCTTCCTGAAACTTCGGAAGAAGAGGCTTGTTTCTTGGAACTAATCCATCTAGATGAAACTCGTCGGGATGTCGTGATGGCTAACAAAGCACATAAGAAACGTGTCAAGGTGCAATTTGACAAAAATGTCAAGCCTCGTGTCTTCTCGAGAAGGTGACTTGGTCTTGCTCTACGATCAAGACTCTGACAAATTGGGAGCAGGTAAGTTCGAACCATTATGGATGAGCCCCTACATTGTTAAACAAGTATTTACAAAAGGAGCCTACAAGCTGGTTGATTATGATGGGATTTCACTGTCGCAACCCCAAAATGGGTTTTACCTTAAACGTTACTATGCTTGATTAAGTGTAGTAATCTCTTTGTATATATTTTTTGTTGCATTTTTGTTTTCTTTTAGAGTTGTCATTTTGGTTAGGTAATCCACTTTGCATTTGTTGTAGATGTCAGAATTTTTTGAACCATTTGTTGGGTATGCCAATGGAGCTAGTCGTAGTATGCGGAACCTATCTTCTATGGCCTAGGCCATTTTTGCTCAAAGGGGCAAGTTAGTGAGTTTCAGGGGGATATGTATTAGCTGATCAATGAACATCATCGCTAAGTATAGTGGGTTGATTGAGCTTCTCTCTGATGTCATTTCACATGGCATACGCTGACTCGTTGTCAAGCTAGATTCGCAACTTGTCGTTCTACAGCTTACTGGCGTTTATTTCGTTCAGAACCCAGTTATTTATCACATGTTCCTAAGAGTCGGGATTTTGGAAAGACAATTTGATTCCATTTAATATCAACACATTTCTAGAAACTTAAACATATTGACTGATTCATTAGCAAACTATGTTTTAGATAAACATTTGCAGCACTTGTAAAGAAAGCATTTCACATTAACATTTGCATCAGGATTGCATAACTTAACCGAAATAAAACTCCGAAAATAAAAAATATATAATTGTTTATAGTTTTTAAAAAATGTTTTGTTTCCAAGAAAAAATCGGTCACATGACCCAGAAACTCAAAAATGAATGCAGAAAAGCATCCTAGACTAATGATGCTGGTGATAACATGTCACTGCCTGTGCGATCATACCCAGGAGCCTAGTCCAATGACTCGACACGCCAATAGTATGGCATTGTAACCTCAAAGGTAACTCATCGGTCTTGACATCCTGAATATTGAGAGTGAGGCCCTCAATCTGATCTTGCAGTACTACCAGGGTCTCCAATATGTCCAGATCTCAAAGAAAGGCCCTCCCTACAGCCTCTCCTAGTGGAACTTATGCTACTGCCCGTAAGCATGCCACTGGTCACACTGGCCCAATATCTGCACAAATATATGAGTTTGATTAGTCTTGATAACATCAAACAAAAAAACATTATAAAACTGATAAAAAAAGATGTGGTCGAATCATTTTACCTATAGCACTCCACTGCTCGCCAGTTAGTAACGCAAAATACGGGTCGCCTCAAAAATCCATCCCGACGTATGGGTAACCGCAAAGACCATATCTTGATAGTCGAACTACTCGAAAAATGCATCAAAGAAGGAAATATGTGACTGACTGGCATGTTTGACCATAAGATCAACCCATCTCTGCATCTATGGTTCCCTCGGTGCTGACAATCCCAATGAAATGTTCTGAGGCTGTATCAGTGGAATCTTCTCCAAGGCAAAAGCAGTCAATATGGAACCGTAGCCAAAATTCTTGGATCTTCCATTCTTTACTTTGGAAAGTTGTTCTTTTATGACAAGAAGTACCACCTCACACCAGTTGAACACCTTCAGTTCCAGTCATTCCAAGGCGTACTGCATGTAAGATCTATTTGCCAAATGTAAAGCCACACTGCCAGCCAATCTAGCAAAGGTAAATAAAGTGGTCCTTAAGGGCCGATCAATGACATCCCGAATATTGATCTTGCCTTCTTTGCTGGGCTGAGATCCATCTCTATAGAACTGATGAATATAATATTTCATAGATTCACCCCCACAGGTGGATCCTGATAGTGAAAGAGGAGCACCACACCTCGATAACCCTGTCAGAAAGTAAATATCCTTAACTGTCAATGGAATATATTTGCCTCTGATCTGGAATACCTGGTTAATCAGATCCCAAGCATCGAGAAAATACTACAGCAAACTGATTTTTTGCCTCATGCTGGATATGCAGAAGAACTTTAGCAAGCCACAGTATCTTAATGCAGCAATTGTGCCCTGGTCAGCAATCATGTCCTCTTCTTCATGTTCGTATTCACATCATGTGAAGACCATCTTGATCCAACAAATATCTGAAACACAAACAAAATATGAGTTAGGATCCAAATTTGAGCAAAAACAGTAAAAAATTTCATGAAAAATCACTGTGTAAAGTTTCCCTTCTGTGCCTGTTACACCCTGCCTTTGAGCAGGTGAGATGCATACTGACTGGCTAGTGTATAGCTCAGTATGCATCGGACCTTTCAATATAGGCTAGGTGTGATGGTTGAAGAACGAATTCTTCAAACCCCAGGGGCTCAGAAAAAGGGAAAACCTTGCTCAAAATCAAGAAATGATGGAATGAAAATGAAGAGCTCATGGTTAGCTCCTACCTGGTCCTAACGACACAGAGAATAGTCCACCGGATCTCCCGAAATCAACTAATGAAATTTGAGGGGGAAAACCACTCCAGAGCTCCAAAATCCTAAATTTGAAATGAAATGATGAAAGTGAAAGGTAAAACTACTTTTTATATTTACCATTCACATACATAAAGTAAAATGTTAGTTTTAATTCATTTTTCATGAATTTATATGTATTTCTAATCAATTTTATGGAGTGATTGAGCAGGTTGATCGACCGATGAAAAAGTCTAATGTGTTAAATGATGAATTGAACATTTTTAACCACTATACTGAGCAATGTTATCACATGGTTCAAGCTTGTTAAAAAATAAACCTACCACTGAGCAATGTTATCACATGGTTCAAGCTCGTTAAAAAATAAACCTACTAGTGAGCATAGTTCCCCACGGTTCAATCTCATTAAAAAATGAACCCGCCTTTGGTAAATAACCTTTGTGATTGCCATACTATCTTCCTTTTGAACCTTGGTTTTGTTCCTGCCATCACCTCCAGTCTTTTGGCCGATCATACGCTTCCACTTGATTGTTTACCATTTTGAGGAATAGCTGTGATGAGTGGTTTTATTAGCCACCCTCTTCACATCACCATGTTTTGAGAAATTCCAAGCTTACCGGGAACTAGTTGCTACCCTAAACGCCACTTGTTCCTAAAAAACGAGTCTCCTTTAAACTCTTTTCAAACTCGTTAAATATGAAAATATTGTCGAGCTATTGGCCTTTCCAGCTCCTTAAAGTAATGGGAAGTGCCATCCCTCCTATATATTTTAAATCTTTTTCAGACTTGAGGGATTATCTCACGAAAAAGTTTGAGTGCTTGTCTTTTCAGCTCACTAAAGTGATCGAAAAGTCGTCCCTTTTGTATTATTTTATCCTTTTTCAGACTTAAGGGATTATGCTACGAAAAAGAACTACTAGAGTTTCCTTTTCGTTCCTTTTCAAACTGTCTAAACATGAAAAGTACCGAGTTATCCTTGTTGTTAAACTCGTAAAAACAATAGTGACAAACTTGTCCCCTAGACAAGAACGAGTTTCACTGTCGCTAGGCTCGTTAAAACATAGCGACAGGTTTACCCGAAGGGAAAATTATAGAACAAGCATATGTTATCCTCCTCAATATTGACAAAAATAAAGAGGTACTGGTCAGCAATGACTAGGGAAAAAGGGAAGAAAACTTGAAGAATTTTATGGTAGCAGGTCACTCTTTAACATGACACTTTCACTCCATCACCATGATTGAGTCGGGTTGGGTTGTTCCATTCATCGGCCATTTCACCATTGGTCTTCCACACCATCCATCTGTTGGAGTTAACGCTACCAATCCATCTTAGTGTTGCTGATATGTTCAAGAGAAGTCAATCAATTGAGAAACCATAATCATGTTAATGCCTCATCCACTACAATACCTTCACCCTCCATTTTTCAAGACCGCAATTCCTGAACCTTGTGTCGTCAGATCATTTTCACCTCCAGAAAATCATTTTCTTCGTTTCGTGTCGTAGATGTGGGATACATTAAGGCCCTCCTACGACAGATCACTTCTTGTCGACATCATCTCATTATCCAAGAAGTTGACTTAGAAACAACCCTTTCAGTACTTTAAAGCTTGCATGCCTCAATGGCAAGTTTCTCACTTCCGGCGATAGGTTGACATCAATGGCCTTCGATCGAAATATTTTGCATGGTGTTCAACATGAGATCATATATTCACACAACGTGAATTGTACTGTAGTACCTTGAGGGTCATTATCATTATCAGTGATTCCTCCCGCATTTGTTAACAACTTACATTATTGGCTGGTAATCAGATGATGTCTTTCCATGTTCGACTTCATAACATCTTTTCACATGGATTGACTTGTACATTAGGCGAAGATTGAATGAGTTTGAAGACCCCGGATCTAGTTTCATCCATCCAAGCTACAATATATTTAGGACTATAAAGACATCCAATGTACATAGAAGCTACACAGATGGTCATCGAAGCTAGGGATGATGACTCTACATATAAAGAATCATTAGTCTGCAACTGCAGACAATTATCTGTTTTATGTACATGAAAATGAATTTATAAAGCTGAGCATGGGAATGGAATGCCCATCTCAACTAGATCACGAAAACTATATGATGATGATGTATTGTATTGTATCTTATACAAGTCATCTTCCAGTTCGAATACCTTGGATCCTGATGATAAAGAATTTCACCCGACATCAAAGATTTATGACTTCATGCTTTAGGGGGCAACTGTTATAGACATATTTGGGCACTGCAACCCCAATCTTATACATCGATAAACTAGGGCTCTTTAACCCCTAAAAGTGTTTTTTCATAGCCTAAAGGATCATGGTCAATTGATTACATCATTCCCCATAAGTTCCACCTAAAAAACCACCCAGAACTGGCCAAAACTAGACCACACTAACTACTCCACTATTAGGGTGTGATGCATACTGACTCCTACACTAGCCAGGTGCGATGCATACTGAAGAGGCCTTCTGTGGGGTGAAATGAGCGAGAATGGAAAAATGTCTGAGATAGTTTGCTAAGTGGATGCTCATGGAATTTTCTAGAAACTTCTCCTATGACACCTGCCTCCCTGAATTCGCCCAGGGATGAGTAAGAGATCCAAGAAATATCCAAGTGGAACCAAGAACAACAAGTGGAATTACACTAATCAAAAACCCAGAGATGACTCACACCCTTGCACACATTTATAAATGGATACCTCATCTGAGAGATCTAGAGGCTGGAATTTTGTAATTTGCAAGGAAGTGTTGATAGTTGTCTTGAGAAAGAGCATTGTATTGTTGGGTGATCTTGCTTTTCATGAGGTGAAGAGGGCTTTGATGCTGGGAGGATGATGCTGGATCAGACAACTGGGTTGTAATTCTCCCTTCATATTTAATAAAGTTCCTTGAGTTTTCCTCCATACAATTGTGTATTTGTGAATGCCATTGTATGTTCATTGTATTTCTGATTCTACAATGCTTATGATATAATAGATCAAGATGCTTTGATAGTGTTTTCTTACTTTGTTTCTACAAGTATTCTCTATGTGAGATAAGTAGGAGAGGAGTTGCAAGCTCTATCAAGGGAGAGAGAAATTAAGCAAGGAGTTGAGCGGAAGATCCAGGTTGGTTCCTTTGCCTCTCTCTTATCTATCATACATAGAGGAAATCACAAATTGCTTTGAATTGTTTGTTTCTAGGATAGCTACCAATCCTAGAGGGCTAGTCGATCGAAGAGACACTAGTTTTCCCGGAAACACTTGGTCAACACTTAGAATCTGGCTTATAAATTCAAGAGAAAATGTCATCATGTGCAAAAACATTGGCCTTGAAATTAAGGTTGAGTGTGCATTTTTGTGAAGCAGGCCAAAATTGTCTTGCTTCACTAAAATGCACGCCCATGCTTCATTTATTGGCAAATATGATTGATTAAAATTTTAGATTGTTTATTTAATTATTTTACACCCTTTTACATTGTTATATATTTACTTTTAGCTTAAATATTTATACTTCAGATTTCATACAACATCCTAAGTTTTTCTTCAACTTGCCTTATGTGAAATTTGTGTATAAGTGGGAAACATAATTATGTAAGATATTTGTCAGACATGATGGAAGGTTATATCCTAAGGTTAGGAATTGTCCAATCATATCCCATTTCAAATTTCATTACCAAGGGTGAATTTCTTTGGCCTCGAAGTGCATATTTGTTCCAACTGTGATCATTGGTAGATATGATCAATTGTTATTATGACAAACTTAGATTTCAGTGTATAACATTTCCTTTATGAAAAATACTATGGTATGATGCATAAAATGGTTTTATATTTTGGTTGGAATGACCATAATCACACAGTCAATTAAACATAAGTCCTGCATTTATTTGAGGCACACAAACCTTGAATTTAACCCTACGAAATCGATCCAATTTGGTATATTCTTGTACAACGAAAATTTATATGTACAAAAGTAATGTTAATTATGTGTAAAAAATACTCTCCAAGATGAATCATTCAATTTGGCCTTGAAATGAAAACTGGGCATGCATTTTTGTGAAGTAGGAAAAAATTGCCTTGCTTCACTAAAATGCACGCCTAAACTTCATTTATTGGCCAATCTGATTGATTCAAATTATAGATTGTTTATTTAATTATTTTAAACACTTTTGAATTATTGTATGTTTACTTTGACCATTAAATAATTATGCTTCATATTTCATACAACATTCCAAGTTTTGATTCAACTTGCATTATGTGAAAGTTGTGTATAAGTTTTTCTTCAGCTCGTTGTTGGGCAGAAAAATTGTCCTCTTAATTAAGAGCAATAGTTCCAACTCTTCACTTTAATTGTCAATCCGGGTAGGTTTTGTTATTGCAAATCTATGAAGGAAAATATATGCAAAGGAAAATGATGGCCAGTGATAATGAATCTCAAAATCAATCATTATGGTCACACTCTTAGCAATTCAACACTCTAGTTATTACACTTGCAAACTTTGTTCACACTCTCAAGAAATAAACACACAATGCATAATAACACCACTTTGTCACATTGTCACTCTTTTTCATAAAAGAAGAACACTTATGTAGGTCATTCTCTCAACAAACAATGAAATACACATTCAAATGAAATTAACGCACCATCAAATTGTAATAAGAATTAAATAATTGTCACACTAACAAAGGGAATGGTCCAAGACATATGTTGTTACATAATACAAAGGTTATAATTCTGCAATCATTAAAGCATGAACAAGACTAATAATAACAGTAACAATAATCACACATGAATTATATCTGAGAGGAAATAAATCAAACAACTATAGTACCTTCCTAACCAATGATCCTTACTAAGAAGGAGGGCCCTTCCTTCCTAGCATGCCCTGGTACACTATACAACAGGCAAGCTAGTCAATAGAAAGGTATGGTGCCATGAATGATTGAGATTTAATGAAACAACGACATGCTCGGAAAAATAATAATTTCCACCACTATTGCTCTAGGGTAGAGTTCTATGTTTGTCCTTGACTCTTGTCCCCTTCTTACTTCTACACCTACGCCTTCCTCTGGCGAGTAGTGGCTATATTTCAATCCTCTAGACTTCTCCATGATTTACTCACATTTTTTAGAATTGTTCCATGTTTTACATCATTAGAATGACATCTTAGTTGTAACTTAATTGAAATTTTATTATGGTATATATGTGCACTTTAATATGATATAATATGATTATGGTTCTATTTCATATGTTGTAATATTAGAAATATAACATATTTATAAAATATAACGAAATAGATAATAAATTTAAATTTTGAATGTTTTTTTGTAGATCATGGGTCATCCACAAGATTCAGTTGGTCCTGAGATTGATCCAAATTATGTTGGGTTTGATTCATACATTTGAGACGATGATTATGTGGTATATGGAGAGAACATCGAGGTAGAAGATGACAATGATGACATTGATGATGACCATGATTATGATGATAGACATGATGATGATGATGAGAAATATGTTGGTAGTAGCATGTGACATTAATCACATAGACTCCATCATGGAACATTGTTGATAAATCATTATGATGTCTCTTTTCATGTTTATTATCATATGTATCATTTTCACCTTTAGTACCATCTTGAGTTTTATCATTTTAACATGTATCATTCTGACTTATATCATTTCGGCATGTATTATCTAGGCCTACATTATGTGTAGTTAGTCATTGACCAAGAAATTTGTTTATTAATAATATAAAAATATCAGTTATAGTTTAGAAAAAGATTATCTTGTTATTGTATTCGAGTGTTGTGGTGTGGTATGTAACTATTTACTATAAGAAAATTGAAAGATCTATGCTCTGGAAATCTCTATTATGTGGATCTAGGCATGCATTATGTGTAGCTAGTCACAACTAGCAATTTTTTTTATTAATAATATAAAAATACGAGTTATAGTTTTAAAAAATGTTGTTAGTTTGTATGGATGTTCATTTCTCTAAAATTGTTTATAAATGGTATGCTATAAAATATTTCAATTTCAATATCACTTACTCTATAATCATATAAATTATTTAAGAGGCATGATATACTTAACTAATTTAATTGAAATAAAAAATATTAAATTAATAAATGGAAGCTATAAAGGAAGCATCATAAGTTATTAAAAAGGAAGCGAAATATAGCTCTAAAATGAAAGTAAAAGTAAACATTAAATTGGAAGACATACTTGGAGTTATTACTGGCTCTAAATTGGAAGTTAAATTGGTTTCTTAATAGGAAGAAAAATTGAAGGCTAATTAATAAGAAAATTCCAGCACTAAAATGAAGCGAACCCCGAACCTTAAAAAGAAGCAAACTCAGGGACTAAACAAGAAGCAATCCTTCCAACTAAAAGGAAGAAAACCATGAGGCTAACAAGGAAGCAATTCTGGAAGAAAAAAGGAAGAAACAATGGAAGCCAAACTAGAAGCACACCTAAATAAATATTGGAAGAAAAAATTGGTGTTAACTAAGAAGCGAAAAAAGAAGTAATTTGGGTATCAAATAAAGGCGTAATAATGGTGGAAATACTAGAAAGAAAACTTGGCATTACCTAAGAAGGAAAAACATAAGCAATTCACATAGAAAACAAAGAAGGAATAATGGAAGCAATATTAGAAGCCAAAATTGGTATTCCCGAAGAAGCAAACAAAGAATCCATTCACGTAGAAAACCAAAAATTAATAAAGGAAGCAATATTAGAAACAACAAAAGACACTATAATGGAAGTAAAATTAGAAGCTAAAGAAGATTCCATACTGGAAACAAAGCTAGATGCAATAAGTGATGCCATATTGGAAGAAAAACTCGACATAACAAAGGATGTTATAATGGAAGCATGACTTGGTATCAGTTAGGAAGCCAAAAAGAAGCTATTTTTGATGCCATACCAGAAGAAAAACAAAAGCACGATTGGGATAAAAAATAGAAGTGCAAATGAACGCAACAATGGAAGTAAGAATGGAAGAAACAATTCTCGATATTATTCCCAAAACTATTCCTAGGGCCATTTTTGGCACCCAAGTGAAGATTCCAGTTTGCGCCAAGTTTGACTACGCCAATTAAAGAAAATTGACATGCTCAAAAAAATTGGATTCTGGTGCTATTTCCAGTGCTAATGACATGTTTTCTTGTAGTGTGGGTTTCTTCTGCTCTTTTTACAAATTTACATACGTTAGGGACTTTCTGGCTATAAAAATAAGAACCATTGGGTAGAATAGCATGACCTACCTCTACAAGGTTGGAAATACCACCCATTGAGACATAGAAACATGAAATAATATACAAAAAAATGGATTGTTTAGAGTAATGATAGGATCTTTAGACCTGAATTCTAAAAAATGATGCATTGACACAAGGGATTTTGATCTAGTAAAAAAAGGGCTTCCATTGTCTTGGTTGGAAGATCGACCAACTTAGAAAAAATAAATAATAGGTTATTCTAACCATGCATGGGAAAAAAGATTCAAAACCTTTAGATATGAGAGATTGTAGCACCACAAGTGTTATTTTTAGATTTTCTAAGTAGGGTCAAAGTAATAGCCGCTAGGAAACATGTGGATGCACACAAAGTCTACCTCCATTTATTATATAAAATTTCATTCATTAAAAGTACACTACAAAATAAAAGCTTCATCATACATACACATTTAGTATACTAAAACTAACACAACCCAATTTACTAATGTAGTTTACATACATCAATTGACATATAAAAGTGGAAAATGTCACCAATCAATATATGTCAACAAAAATAGTAAATGGGGTTGTGCTAGTTACATCTAACATGTGTGTGGTAGATTCATTAACCATGCTTAATGAGGGTTGATGAGGTTGATCAAGGTTGACGAGGTTGACCATGGTTGATGAGGGTTAATGAGGTTGATCAAGGTTAATGAGGCTAACCATGGTTGATGAAGGATGATGAGCTTGATTAAGGTTGAATATGGTTAATCATATTCAACCATGTTTGAACATGGTTGATAATGGTTAACAATGGTTGATGATGGTTGACCATGGTTCACCCTAGTTGACCATGGTTGACCATGGTGGACCATGGTTGACAATGGTTGAGCATGGTCAACCATAAAGACGATAGTCAATAATGGTTTATCATGGTTGACCATGGTTGAAATGGTTGACATGGTTGACCATGATTGATCATGGTTGAAAATGGTCAATCATGGTTGATCATGGTTGTGCATGGTTGACCATGGCTGACAATGGTTGAACATGGTCGACCATAGAGACCACAATTAATAATGGTTGATCATGGTTGATCATGATCAATCATTGTTGATTATAGTTGTGCATGGTTGACCATGGTTGACCATGGTTGATCATGGTTTACGAGCGTTGATCATGGTTGACCATGTTTGTCCATGGTAGAACATGGTTGACAATAGACACCATGGTCAATAATGGTTGATCACAGTTCTGCATGGTTGACCACGGTTGGTCATGGTGAATCATGGTTGACGAGGGTTGATCAATGTTGACCATGGTTGATCATGATTGACCATGGTTGAAATGGTTGACGATGGTTGATCATGGTTGCCCATGGTTGACCATAAAGACCATGGTTAACAATGATTGATGATGGTTAACCATGGTTGACAATGGTTGATAATGGTTGACCATGGTTAGTAATGATTGATGCTGACATATTCTCATTAATAATTGTTGACTATATTCAACAATGTTTGAAAATGGTTGACCATGATTAACAATGGTTGATCATGGTTGACCATGGTTCGTCATGGTTGATCATGGTTGACCATGGTTGAACATGGTTGATCATGGTTGATCATGGTGTACCTTGGTTGACCATGGTTGAATATGGAGACCTTGATGGACCATATTCAACCAAAGAGACTTTGGTTTACCGTGTTTGACCATTATAACCATAGAGTTCTTGATTGACAATTAAGGTTGATCATGGTTGAAGATAATCAATCATAGATCATGATTGACCTTGGTTGACCATTTTCAACCATTCTATCTACATCTTGGTTGACATTAGTTGACCTTGGGTGACCATAGTTTACCTTGGTTGACCATGGTTGATATTGGTTGACCATGGTTAATCTTGGTTTACCATGTTTGGCCATTCTAACTATCTACATCTTAGTTGACCTTGGGTAAACATGGGTGACCATGGTTGACCTTGGTTTACCATGGTCAACCAAGGTGGCCATAGTTGACCATGGGAGACGAAGGTTCGAAATAAGGTTTGGGTTTTATATTAATGTTACATTAATGATACTAAAAACATTAACATTAATGTTAATAATAACATTGATGTAATTAACATTAACATTAAGAATAGCATTAACATTATTATTGACAATATTACTTAATATTAACATTATTCGATATTAATAAACCCTAATATTAAACTCTATATATTAGAAACCCTATATTAAAAACCTAGTATTATAAACCTTAATATGAAATCTAATATTTTAAGAACAATATTATAAACCTGATATTATAAACCAAATATTCTGAACCCAATATATCAACCCTAATATTAAATACTGATATTATAAATCCTAAATTATTAACCATGGCTGACCCATGGTTGAATATGGTTAACCATGGTTGATCATGGTTGACCTTGGTTGACCATGTTCGGCCATTTTAAAAATGTTTATCCTAGTTGACCTTGGTTGAACATGTTTGAACATTGTTGAGCTATAGTTGAGCTTGGTTAACCATGGTTGATCTTGGTTGACCATTTTCGACCATTTTAACCATAGAGATCTTGATTAACGATTATGTTTGATTATGGTCAATCATGGTTGACCATGAGTAATTATCTTTGATCATAGTTGAGCATGGTTGACCATTCTAATCAAGTTGACCTTAGATGACCTTGGTTGACCATAGACACCTTGATTGATTAATGGATGAATTTTTGTAACTATGTTTGTTTATATTTGACTAATGTCATTGACTATGTTTGATTATTAATATTAATCAATAATATTAAAAGGTGATTATGTTTAGTTGAAGTTGAAGAGTGTTGACTCTCAAACATAGTTAGACATGGTCAAACATAGTCAACAACATTAGTAAATGTGGTTGAATAATTTTGTAATGTCGTATTGTAATATTGGATAAATTGCATTATTTGACTAGTTTTGTAATGTCCCATTGCGACCTTGGTTAGGTTTTTGTACCATTACTCAAATTTATTAATATTCATATTGTTATTATTAAACATTTTAAAATCTTGATTGTGATTGACCAAGGATGACCTTAGCTAACTAAGGTTGATAATAGAAAATAGCAGAAAATATAGGTATTGCCATGAGAATAGAATAGAATAGAAGGTGCGTGAGGTGGTTGGAGCCGTCCGTGGGAGGCATAATTGTGAATAGGAAAACAACTTGAGAGTGTGAATGTCAGGCAAATAATTATATGCCAAAGCTTGTCTTACCAAGGTAGATGGAGGAATGAGTAATTGGATTTTTAAATGCACAACACATTAAATTTTAATTGTCTGTATTAAAAATCACATATATTTATTTGGTTCCAATACAGGAACAAGCTACAAAGACGTGCAAAGGAAAATGAAAATGAAAATGATGGGACAGAAGTTTTTATAAGCCCACCTAAGTTTGATAAGCCATGATGTTCCAGGTTTAATATGTTCATAAAGCTTTTGCCATTTGTAAATAATTACAAACGTCATTTGCTCCTTTTTGATCTACCTCTTTTTTCCTTCTTTTAATTTCATTTTCTCTCATCTTAATACGTGGCTAACTTAAAAATTCATTAGTTGAAATGAGGCTTCTGTGATCCATATCAAGTTTATGAGAAATTCTTCGGCGTAAATCACATGATATTTCATTTGTCGACGCATTTCGAACCAACCAGTGTGGTTCATCGTCAGGACAAGTTGAAGAATCATATCTAGGTTAGCATATTAAATAGTTAGAGCAGAACAACCAACAACTATATTTCTTGATCAGGTAACGGCTATAATGTCTAACGGCTAAATTTGATGGGAAACGGTTAGATGGATTGGATTAGGGGCAAAACCTATAATTAAATAAATAAGTTAATTCAATTAGTTATATTCTAATTAAAATAAAAGTAAATGGACCAATTTATAAATCTATATTAAAATAAATTAATAGTTAATTATAAAAGTTATTACACATATATAATATTAGAGTAATATAGTTAGTTATATTCTTATTAAAATACGTGTTAAAGAGACTATTTTATAAACTTATATTAAAATAATAATATAATAATAAATAAATAAAAGTTAATAAATATGTAAGTATTAGAGTAACCTAAGGGTCAAAAGAATATTTTAATATTTTAAATTAATTAATAGTTTATTTAAAAAATATAGCATCTTATCATAGATTAATTTCAAGATTATTTTTAATTGTTAATAATTGTTAGAATAAACCTAATAGCATAAATTAAGTGCTACTAAAATACCTTAAATTATAACAACCACACCTTAAAGAACTAAAGCCACAGGATACGAGAAACAAGGGGAATTTTACTTAAAAGACAACAAGATCAAGCTAAACCTAGGGAGGGGAAGAATGGAGGAACACGACTAGGAAGAGAGGGTTGGGACCCAACAACTACTGATCTTCCAGCCATCCTCTCTATTGAGATTGATTAGCCTTTTTTCAATCTCAAGGGCTTCCCTAAATTTTCGGTGATGGAATTTCGAAACTTTAGCAATAACACTAGCCTTCTCGATACAGACATGATGGTTGGTTTTCTCCACATGCTCTTGGAAAGTAGAAGACTTGGTTCTCCTATGCTTAAGGTCAGCAGCATGCTCACTAATCCTTTGATTAATGGAGCAACCCATCTCACCAATATAGGGGATCCCACAGGAACAAGGAATAACATATACCCCTTTCATGTCCTTAGGGTTTATTGGATCCTTCACAGATCTGAGGGACTTAAGAATGGTGTTAAGGGGTCTAAAGGACGAGGGGACATTATGTTTCCTAATAATCCTCACAATTCTATCAGTGGTCCCCTGAACAAATGGAAGATTGACACTTGGAATCTGTTCCTTCCATTCCTTTCTAGTTAACAAATTCTTGGCTACTTTGAGGGACAAAAGGCTTTCCTCAAAGCAGCCAAGAATTCGTTAACTAGAAAAGAACCAAAGGAACAGATTCCAGGTGTCAATCTTCCGTTTGTTCAGGGGACCACTGATAGAATTGCGATGATTCTTAGGAAACATAATGTCCCCTCGTCCTTTAGACCCCTTAACACCATTCGTAAGTCCCTCAGATCTGTGAAGGATCCGATAAACCCTAAGGACATGAAAGGGGTATATGTTATTCCTTGTTCCTATGGGATCCCCTATATTGGTGAGACAGGTCACTCCATTAATCAAAGGAATAGTGAGCATGCTGCTGACCTTAATCATAGGAGAACAAAGTCTTCTTCTTTAGTAGAGCATGTGGAGAAAACCAACCATCATGTCTATATCGAGGAGGCTAGTGTTATTGCTAAAGTTTCGCAATTCCATCACTGAAAATTTAGGGAAGCCCTTTAAATTGAGAAAAGGCCGATCAATATCAATAGAGAGGATGGTTGGAAGATCAGTAGTTGATGGGTCCTAGCCCTCTCTTCCTAGTCATGTTCCTCCATTCTTCCCCTCCCTAGGTTTAGCTTGATCTTCTTGTCTTTTAAGTAAAATTCCCCTTGTTTCCCGTATCCTGTGGCCTTTGTTCTTTAAGGTGTGGTTGTTATAATTTGAGGTATTTTAGTAGAACTTAATTTATGCTATTAGGTTTATTCTAATAATTATTAACAATTAAAATTAATCATGAAATTAATCTATGATAAGATGCTATATTTTTTAAATAAACTATTAATTAATTTAAAATATTAAAATATTCTTTCTAAACGTTAGGTTACTCTAATACTTACATATTATTAACTTTTTTTATTTATTTTTTTATTTTTTTTTAAATATTAAGTTTATAATATGTCCATTTAACTCGTATTTTAATAAGAATATAACTAACTATATTACTCTAATATTTATATATTTAACAACTTTTATAACTAACTATTAATTACTCTCATATTTATATATGTAATAACTTTTATAATTAACTATTAATTTAGTTAATATATATTTATACTATGAGTGGTCCCTTACTTTAATTTAATTTATTGTATTTATTTAAATATAGGTTTTTGCCCCTAATCTAGTCCTAACCGTTTCTCGGTCAATTTTAGCTGTTAGACAATATAGCTGGTCAAGAATTATAGCAGTTGGATGTTCTAATCTAACTATTTAAGATGCTAAGCTAGATTTGATTCTTCAACTTGTCTTGATGACTAACCACACTGGTTGGTTTTGGTTCGAAACGCCTGGACAAATAAAATTTCTTGTGATTTAGGTCGAAAAATCTCTCATAAATACATAAGTAGTTACATATTCAATTATGTGTTGTTTACAATATCTAGAAATCAACAAAAAGACCTATCTGAGACCGGACCAAAGCTTACAAAGTGGCTTGTAGAGTTCACAACTCTCAAACTTGTGATTCCACTGTAGAGATCACAACTCAAACTTGTGATTCTCGTGGTTCCAACAAATCCCTGCTAGAACTATGCAAAATTCACAACTCAAACTTGTGACTCCAACAAATCTAATTGTTTATTCTTCACAACTCAAGCTTATGACCCTAACAAATCAAATTGTATAGAAATTCAAACTTATGATTATGGCAAATCCTTACCAAAATTATATAGAGTTCACAACTCAAACTAATAAATTCAGCAAACCTCTACTAGAATTCTAACAACTTTTACCATTATTGACTAGAAAAAGCCCCAAAATAAAAACACACATTTCAAATTTCAATATTTAATTATTTTTTTATATATTAATTAATTATATATTTTGGAATATTCATAATATTGAATACGAATTATTATTTTTTAAATTTATTTTAATGTAACATATATATTTATGATTTTTTCTATAAATTATTTATAATTTTATAATAAAAACAAAAATTACAAATTAATAATTTAATGTTTCCATTTAAAATTAATTTTTATAATAAAAAAAAATTACAAAATAATAAAATTTGAAATTACATTATATTTTATTTTTAATTTAATGTGTCATTTTAAAAACTAGGTCATATCTTCATATTTGGCTGACATTTAAATATTTAAACTAATTTATAGACACTGCATCTTCCCTATACTTCTACACTGAGCTTACTAAACTTTAAAACACCTCTAACTTTAGCAATTAAAAAAACCTCTAACCCCAATGATTAGAAGTGGTTTGGTTTTCTTTGAATAACCGTAATGAGTCAGTGTACATTGACCATTAGCAACCAAAAATGATTGTCTTTATTGCTGATTTGACCACTGAGTTATGATAAGTTCTCCCTACTAAAAACAAAAAATAAAAAACATTTACATTAATTTAATTCAACCTAAAAACAAAATTATCATAATATTATCATAATATAACTTAACTTTAGAGACAGGTACAGGTGTAAAAATCAGAGGTATTCGACGATAGTTTCGAACAAAAGCTGTGCCAACCGTTTCTTTCATTCTAGAAAATGGATAAGACTCACAATAAATGCGCATTAAATTTTATCCATATTTCGTTTAATATACTTTATTGATGATAGACAATATTGTACGTAAACTAATTAATATTTATAATAATATATTTTAAAATTTGAATTGTGATTTCGTTACAATAATAATAAAATCATAGTTTATTATGAATGTGTACCATAAGAGTTTTTTTTAAGAGTTTGAGTTGGTTTTTATTTAGTTAAGAGTGTATTTCTTTTAGATGTGAAATAGATTAACGATTTAGTATAGTTGTCTTCACTAAGAAGTTTTCTCGCTAAAAATAATAATAAAATAATTAGTTTTTTTTGTCTTTTGTTTTGTGTTTTCATTAATAATTTTTCTCACTAAAAATAATAATAAAATAATTATTTTTTTGTTTTTTCTTTGGTTTTTTTAAGAAATTAATTAAAAATACAGTGTAATTATGACATGTGCAATAAGAGATTTTTTTTAAGAGTTTGAGTTGATTTTTATTTAGTTAAGAGCGTATCTCTTTTAGATGTGAAATAGATTAATGATTTAGTATCTAAAGTTGTCTTCACTAATAAGTTTTCTCACTAAAAATAATAATAAAATAATTAGTTTTTTTTTTTGTCTTTTCTTTTGTTTTCACTAATAAGTTTTCTCACTAGAAATAATAATAATTTTTTTTTTAAGAAATTAAATAAAAAATACAGTGTCATTATGATATGTACAATAAGAGTTTTTTTTAAGAGTTTGAGTTGATTTTTATTTAGTTAAGAGTGTATCTCTTTTAGATGTGAAATAGATTAATGATTTAGTATATGAAATTGTCTTCACTAATAAGTTTTCTCACTAAAAATAATAATAAAATAATTAATTTTTTTTTGTCTTTTTGTTTTATTTTCACTGTAGTTTTCTCACTGAAGTAATAAATAAAATAATAATTATTTTTTTTTTGTTTGGTTTTTTTAGAAATTAATTTAAAAATACAGTGTAATTATATTCGGTAAGTTTTTTTTGAGAGATTTTTTATTTTTTAGATACTTTTATGATACCTTATTCTTTGAAATGCGTTTGGTAAGAAATTTTAAATATAAGAGAAGATTTTATGAATGAACATTTTGAAATTGAAAATTTTATAATATGTTTGTTTTTAAATGATTATTTCAATTTTGTAATTTAATTTTTATTAGTGATAAGAAATTGTTATTAGTTTGAATTTAATTAAAAAATATATTAAAAAAAGTTAAAATATGAAAGTGTTTGATTAATTTATTGTTTTTAGGAATTTATATATATATGTTAAGAATTTTTTTGGTGAAAATTATATAAGAGAAATTTTTTGTTGATGTGTTGTGGTTTATCTTCTGGATAAGATGAAGAACTATATCTTGGCATCAAATTAAAATAGATGTAGAGAGATGCTTTCTAGCCAGTGTAATATAACATTGACTAAAAAATATTATTAGTTTTGACTAATAACAGTGGACAAATAATTGTCAATAATGAATTACATTAATTTTATTATTAGTATCATTAATATTTTAATAAAAAAAAGGCCATAACAAATAACTAAAAATAAATAATAATATGGTCAAATTAATAAAGTGAATAAAATAAATAACACTAAGGGAAAAATAAAATGAAACAACTGGAAAATAAAATAAATAGAAATCATAATTTTTTTTTTTTTAATTCTCTCATTATTAATCTTTAAATAAAAAAGTCAAAAAAACTTAAAAAAAATTTATGGTCAAACTAAGGGTTCCAAGTAATAAATACAATAAATAAAATAAATAATAATAGGAAGAATAAAATATTAAAAATAATAACTGAATTATAAAATAAATATAATAATACTACTAATAATAATATATTAAAAAACTAAGGAGACAACGTCATGTATCTAATATCTGCTAATATCTAATCATTTCTCTCTTTAGATTAATCGGTCTCTTTTCATTTCCAGGCTTCCCTAAACTTACTATTATAAAATGATCCATTCTTGCATGACCTTGCCTCATATATATATATATATTTTATATATATATATATATAATAATTATTATTATATATATATACTTTTAAGCTTATATACCTTAATTCTAAAAAATAAATAACAAAAAAACAAAAGAAAGAAAAAGAAAAACACACACAAAATTGATTAATATGCTATTTTGAATTTATATTAATATGCTCAATTTATAAAAAGTAAAAAACTTGTAAACATTGCTCAATTAAATAAAAATAAAATGATTTATAAAAGGTAAAAGATTTGTAAACGGTTACTCAATTAAATAATGATAAAATATTAAAACTAATATAGTATCGACTATAGGCTAGAGGTTGGGGTGTCTGTAAAATGTTAAAAATAATAAAAATCATTTTTTATGTTGTAATTTTGTTTTTATTCATAAAATTATGAATAACTATTTAGATAAAAGAACATCATAATATACATATCACATTAATTATATAACATATAAATAATAGCTTAAGTTAAGATCCATTTACCTTATAAATTATAATAATGATTATCTAACCATTTGTAAATTTAATTAATAATTACATAAAAACATTAATACTTATAATAACTTTACAATATAATAAATTTTTAAACCATGGATATTCATGCCCACTTTACCGTAAATATTATTAACTTGTAATATACTTCGTTACAATACCATGGGCCAATATGATAGTTCACAATACCCCACATGCCCAAAAACCATCTCTCATTTTTTTTTGCTGAGCAAAGACTGAACTAATTATATTAAAAGTACAAAAAAAGTATTTACAAGAGGTAAGTACCTCTGAGAGCGCATGATCAGCTCTCTGTCAAAAATTTTCTTGTCAACCTGGATCCTCTGCTTATGCGAGCCAGAGGTTACAAAACCTTCAACCGAAGGGGAATTAACTGCTATAGAATTCATTATATAAGCAAGGTAAGAGGAAAGACAAGTGAACAGTACCCATAGCCGAAACATAAACCACAGGAAGAACAGGGGTGCCATGCTTGAATGCATCCATTGCTGGTCGCCTCCCCATGAAACAAAAACAAAAAAGAAGATGCCGCGCCTTTGAAACCATTGACTTACCCCTGACGCAACCGATTCACTTGTTTTGCTTCTGCTTCTCCTCCGCTTCTCTTTCCTAAGCTCGCTTCTTCTTATCTTCTGCTGCACGAACCGGGTCCCTCTCCCAAGTCACCTCCATCCCCACTGGAATATCATCCAGCCTATCAATTCCAGGGGGCAATTTGAGATACAGGGTGTAGTCAAAGGAATCCTCAGATTCTTCCTCCCTGACCTTGCTCTGAGGGGAGGCAGGCTTGCTGCTCTGAGTCTCCATGAGAGCGTCCATTGGATTTTCAGCCACCTCCATGGGCTCTTTGCCTTTAAGGCTTCCGATTTCCTTAAGAGCCTCCGCCTGCTCCGCTGAAAAACCTTGGGTGCTTTCGTCATCTACCTTGCTTTGGAACTCCGGGCTGAAAGAGCTGTCCGGGTCATCCGAGGAGGGAGGCACCTGTTCCGCTGTGTCGTCCTTCCGATTATCCTCCTCCTCATTCTCCTCAGAGAATATAACAGTGATCATTGCTTTGACCACGGGCTTGTCTTTCCGGCGACGATAATGGAGGGTCGCCGTCTGAACAGAGTTACTGATGTCCGAGCCCGAATAATCCGAATCAGAGGAGGGAGGCTCTGCTACAGCCAGAGGAGAGAGGCGCTTCGGGCTTGCTTGGCCCCTTCCTCTAATGCCGGCTCGCTGACCATAATTGCGCCCCCTGCGTGGCCCCAGATGACCAGTTCGAGGAGCCATATTAAGCCTGGGATATCCAACCGCTAGCTTAGTGCGAGGCTTTGTTGCCTGAAGCCTCCTGCGTCCAACAAGAATGTCGTCACCGTGGTTGTCCGGACTGCAGAACAACCCAATGTCTAGCGTCGAGTTCGCCAGAGAAGACAGGGGGCAAAGCACCAGAATTGCACAATGGATGAATTCCACAGAGCCTCCCTTCTTCACTCGGGCATCAACAGTGAGCCGAGACAGACTGGAGCCGAGCTTAAAACCAGGTGAAAGGGTTGAAGGCGCCATCCTATGAAATCTGCAGGCAATTTTTCGGGAGTTCTGCTGCATTGAAGGGCCATTAAGGCCATTTAACTTGAATGGGACGGAGGCCAGCTTCCAGCACATGGCGTCCACCTGTCTGGAGCTTGGCTTCATGTGCCCGGCGCGTGGAGAGCGCTTAGACATTAATAACGTTATTAACACCCGCATTCGGGTAAAAACCATCTCTCATTTTACAATCAAAATACTTTATAATTACTTTTGAGAAACCTCTATCACATTAAATTATATAAGATATAAATAATAGCTATAAATTAAGATCTATTTCACCATTTGATTAAAATAATAGTTTTGTAACCATATTTAACTTTCATTAATAATTTCGTAACTATATTTAACTTTCATTAATAAGCACATAAAAACTTGATACTTACCATATAATAAAATTTTTAATCATGGATATTCACCCTCATTTTCCTATGGATTTTATTAACTTGGAAATAGACTTTGTTATAATATCATGAGCTAATAGCATGACGCATCAATACTAACTCTCCAACCCAGTTTGGAAGAGATGTTGTAATGTCCTATTATGTTATGTTATCAAAACATTTTTGACTTGAATAAATTACATTAAAAAAATGTAAAAATATAAAATTATCAATTAAAATTATTAATTGAAACATTTTGGCTAAGTTAAATTACACAAAAATAAAAAATAAAAAAATAAAAATTATTAATTAAACATTTTTGACTTGGTTAAATTACATAAAAATAAAAGTAAAAATATAAAATTATCGATTAAAATTATTAATTAATACATTTTGGCTAAACTAAATTACACAAAAAGAAAAAATAAATTAATAAAATTATTAATTATAACTTTTAATTATTAATAGTTAAACCAACTTAGACTATAGATCTATCAAGCTCCCATAGGGATCAAATTTCTTGAGGTGCAAATATTTCCTCAACTTTTGCACTAAAAAAGAGATTTGCACCTCCAGAAATTTGATCCTTCTCAAGCGCTTGAGTTAAAATGGATCTAAACTAGTTCTACTCTCATTTAAATTCAATATTTTAGACTTTTTTTTTTTTTGTTAATGGGTAGTACAAGATTCGAACCAATGTCAGACTTCATTCCACAGCCATCACCACTTGCGTTACCCCACCAATATGTTAAACTTTTAATTTGATTAATATATATAAATTTTATTTTACAAATTAAAACTTCAACATATTATTTGTTAAAATTGATCCAAAATAAAGAATATATTATTTTTCAAAAACTAGTCATTTTAATAAATTAATAAACTAATATCATTATTTAAATATTATTTTTCAAAAACTAGCAATTTAATACATTTAATATAGTCATTACCAAATTATATAGTTGAAATTATGTCTCTACATAGCTCTCTATTTAAGCTTTTTCCATGGTCTGCCTCTTCATCTTGTCCTGATAATGAACCACACTTATAACATAGGCCAAAATTTCTCTTATATGATTTCTACATAAAAACTTTGCTTAATTCATTATGATTCACGAAAACTTGAATAGAAAAAATCCAATAATCATTTATTTCAACTACTTCAACTATACATATATAAAAATATAAAATATCATAACAACTAATCTATCCAAAATAAAAATATAGCAATCAACTACATCAACTAAAAAATTATATTTATATATATTTCTAATATCATAACAACTTATTTCTTCAAGTTATAAAGTTTCGTTGAAAAACTAAATACTAGAATTTTCAAGTTATAAAGCTTCGTTGAAAAAATAAATAATAGAATTTTCAATGCATACAGTGATTTATTCAAGTTATAAAGCTTCGAGAACACTTGGAAAAGTAAGTATCAGAATTTTTAATGGACAAGGTTGTATAATAATAAGTTTGAAACTATTAGATTGAGATATTATTATATTAATAATATGTAATTTATTAAAAAATAAATATATAAATAGTAAGTTGTTTTTTTATTTTTTTTTGGGTTTTTTATTTAATTTTTCTAAATTTATCAGGAATTTATTAAAATCATAAGTTTGATTACTAATTCTACACAATCAAAGTGCATCTCTACGCAATCAAAGTGTTTTAAGGGTTTTCAGGGTGTTGAATTTATATATATACACTCAAAAAACCTATTTATGTGATAGATCATAAAACATTTTTCTATATAAAAATTTGTTTATAAAACATTTTTATGAATAAAAATAATAGAATAAATAATTTTCTGTTTCATAATGTTTTTTCAAAATAATTCTTCTAGTAAATCGCATTTCAGATTTTTGGATCAGGCATTTGGAACCATTATGTACAATTCTTCTTCAAGACTCTAATAAATAAAAATAATAACAAATCATTTATATTTTTATAATTAATTTTATATTATATATTTTTTTTTGAAATGGTCGGTTGCTATATATTATATTCTGAAAAAAAAACAGGGATTTCGAATCCTCTGGTACATAGATTGCGCAGACTGAGTGAAAGCAAGGGGTTTACAAAAGGTGGCTACCCCCTTGGTCCTTAGTTTGCTTTTTTTGCTACTATTGAAAACAGCACTACTATAGATTCTAATAAAGGAGAATAACAAAAAGATACATTTGAAATTCATTCGGTCAATCATGATGTGTTGGATGTGACGTGCCGTTGATTCCTCCGGATTGTCTTCTTTAGCTTCTTGTTTGACGCTGGAGGAGCTGGTGGCAATGGTGATCTTTTCCATCATGAATTTCAGAATGGAAATTGACTCTTCTGCATGGGCGCAGCGGTTGATGAGTTGCCTGAATTGCTCTTCGAGGGAGGCCGCCTTGTGCATAAAGAGCTGGATTTCTGCGTTATATTTTTCAGTGTTAATGCGGTCCTGTTCAAAGAGCCTTCTGCTTTGCTCATCAAGACGCCTATCGTGCTCTTCTAATCTTGCGTCCAATAGGCTTTGCTTTCTGTCTAACATTGACTGCTGAGTCCTTATTTCTTCTAACTCAGCTTGCAGGTCAGCACAGTGGAAACAATCCTCACTGCGCGCCATTGAGGTGAGAATGTTGCAGATGGGGAGGTAGGTGAAAACAGGGGCCAAGTAGGCGGGAGAATTAAGAGCGTTACTGGCGTGATGATGGGTTCTGAAATTACTGACGAGAGAAAATGGGTATCCCGCGTACAAAGCAACGGTTACTGATGAGAGATTGGGAGGGGGCTTAAAGAACGAGACTGAGGGGAGACAGACCAGAGTTCGGGTGGGAGGAAGGACGACGGGGTGGAAGGGAATGCCTGAGGCGAGGGAAAAGAAAGGGGAGGGAGCTGAAGAAAGCTCGCTGAAGAGCCTGATTGAGGGAAAAGGATGGAAACAGGGGATGAATGAGGCAGGGAGAACAGAGAGAGCCGGATAGAGACGAAGAGAGGAGAGCGCAGAGTGATTTAAAGCAAGAGCTGCAGGACCAGACGCCCTGCTGATACAAACTTGAGCGGCCCTGTGGATCACCGCAACAGAAGTTAGAATAAAATGAAGCAGAATAAAGGGAGGCAATACCAGGGGTTCGTTCCTTCTGAGACGCTGAATAAAAGAGCCTGCTTCAAACAGATGATGCTGCGCAGTCTCTTGATCATACTGGTCGACGCTTTGATTGCTGGTGCTCTTATTTATAGGATGGATCGAACAATGGGTAGGATGCCAAACTAGAGTCGGAATCATGAGAATGGTGAGGTTCTGCCCCAAATCTTCCAGGCAATCTCCTTTTTCTGTAATTTCAAGCTTTGTGCCGGCGCTGAGTTGAGTAGTTTTTCCTTGTTGACAGGCGATTACCTCAATCGAGGTTCGGATATGACTGGATGAGCGAAGTTTACTTTCTGCAGTTTGTCCTGCTACTGAGGAGACCATGCCCTTCGCACACTTGAGGACCACGCGAATCTGGGCAGTACCGGGATTGTTCTGAGTCGTGGCAGGGGTTGAAATCCTTCTCTGTTGTTGTGCCTTAACACACCTCCCTGCTTTCCTACTGCATTATTCACACATTTGTCTGCTTTCATGTTTAACGTGCGAAGTATATGATAGAACTTGATGTATTCAAAGTGAGTGAGGAGGAGTTTGATGCGCTCAATGTGTTGCTGGAGGTTGCTGTTGGGAGAGCGCTGATTGTAGTTCATAAAGCGAATAATTATAGTGGATTCCCCAAAAACTAATGCCTTTCTAATGCCCATATTTTTTAATTGTATTAGTCCTTGATAAAGAGCTAATGCCTCTGCAATGTTGTTTGTTTTCCTTTCCAAGCTCCATTCATAGCTGCAGATTTCATTCCCAGACTCATTTGAAATAACTCCTCCTGCTCCTGCTTGTCCTGGATTGGACTTTGATGCACCATCAAAATGTAGGGTTGGACAGTTGCTATTCTGCATCCACACCTTGTAATCCTGTGCTGGAAGTCTGATCTCCCATTCCCTAGCTTGGATTTGCTTCTGTCTGTCAGTTCTCTGAGTAACCTGATGATGACCTGGTCGATCTAGTATGTGCCTGATAACTGATCTTTCTTCCACTGAGTAGTCTGCTGCTTGTATTTTTCCTCTATACTTTGCTGCTATTGTCTCTTGTGCCAAGGTGTGGGCTTTATTGCATGTCATTCGAACATTGCTCTCCTTGTTTTGGAAGATCTTTTTGTTTCTTGCGAGCCAAATTTTCCAGAGAAGGTTATGAGGAATGATAGCCCAGATTCTTTTAACAATCTTGCTCCTCTTGTCTTTCCATGGGTAGTTTTTTCTCCATTCAAGAATTGTTTCTGAAAGGTTCTGTTGGGGTTGCCAATTTATGTTGCCCAAGGAGGACAAATTGATCCAGCATCTCTTGGCGAAGGGGCAGTCCAGAAACAAGTGTTGAATTGTTTCCTTTGCTGAGCAGCAGTTGGGGCATCTTGAAGGACCGATGATTCCTCTCTTTCTTAAGTTTTCAGATGTGAGGACTTTGCCTTTTAGCAGCAGCCAGGTGAAGAATTTGATTTTGGGGATAGCCTCCGATTTCCAAATTATCCGCCAATGATTCCATATGGGGATCTGATAAGTGTTATTACAGATGTAATGATATCCAGACTTGATGGTATAGCTTGAACCCGTGGGGTCCCATCGAAATCCGTCTGCTGCTCCTTTTTTAATGGGGGCTCTGTTCTGAAGATTTTTTTGGAGGGCTTTGAGGCTTGCTTCTAAAGCTGATGGAGTGGCTGGAAATTCCCAATTAGTCCAGGCTCCAGTATCTACATCCCATTTCGATATTTGGTCTAGTCTCTGGATGCCTTTACAATTGAGGTGATGTATGAAGGGGATGGCTTCTTCAATTGTATTTAGAGGTGGGAGACCCATTATCTTGTCTGAAGCATAGTTGATGCTGTCCCCTCCTCCAGGGATCTTTGAAGTATTTTGAATGAGGAAGGGGATTGCTTTCTTGCAGAGCTGCCAAATTTTGGTGGCATCTCTGTTGGGAATGTCTACTTCAAGAAGTCTTTGCCTTTTGCCGATGAGGTATTTGCATTCTATGACCTGTTTCCACCAGGTTTTTGGCTCATTGATTAACCTCCAGGCTATTTTGATTCCAAATGCCAAATTTAGGATTTTGGGGGCTCTAATTCCCAGACCACCTCTGTCCTGAGATTGTATTACACTTTTCCAGCTTACCAAATTAAATCTATTTTTTTCTTTTTTCCCTCCTTGCCATAAGAAGTTTCGAAGGGCGATTTCCAGCTTATGATGAAATGTAGCAGGAGCTTGATAAAGTGTAAATCGATATAGAGGTAAGGAGGATATACCTGATTTGAGGAGAATTATTCTGCCTGCTGGATTGAGCCATTGGGTTCCCCATTGTTGGATCTTCCGCTTGACTTTGTCTATTATTTCATTCCACGTAGCAGCTTTTAATGGACCCAGGCTGACCAGCATCCCAAGGTAGGTGAAGTGATCCCAGTTTGCTTTGTAGGCAACTCCAAAGATGTTGGCTATGCTGTGTGCGGTTTGGTTGGAAATATTCCAGCCATAGATGCAACTTTTATGGAAGTTGATCTCTCCCCCGAGTACTCCATAAATTGATCAAGGAGAGTCTTAAAGTGCCTTGCAATGGTAGTGGAAGCTCCTCCAATCAAAAGAGTGTCGTCGGCAAATTGGGAGTGATTGATGTTCTTGACTCCATTCCCGAATTTGATGCCTGAGATGAGGCCAACTCTTCTGTTGTGATCTAAAGCTCTGCTAAAGGAATCAACCATAAGAATAAAGAGGTAAGGGGAGAGAGGGCAGCCTTGCCTTAACCCTCGGGAAGATTGGAAGGCATCACAAGGGCGCCCATTAATCAGAGGAGAAATCCAAGGGCCTGAAATGCAAGCAGCAATGGTACTGATAAAGGCAGAATTGAATCCCATTTTTCTCAAGACAGCGAACAAGAAGGAGTGTCTTACCCGGTCAAAAGCATTGGCTAAGTCGAGCTTGAGAACGAAACCTTTCTCTTGCCTAGATGTGCTGGAATGAATGGCTTCTTGGACCAAGGTAATTGTGTCGTGGATTTGCCTATTAGATAGGAAGCCTCCTTGATTTTCTGAGATAAGGGATGGAAGGAGGGGTTGGAGTCTAGAAGCTATGATTTTCGTGAAAATCTTATATGAGGAGTTACACAGAGAAATTGGTCGAAACCTGGAGAAGGATGTGGGTCGATTTTCCTTGGGGATGAGGGCGAGGAAGGTTGAGTTTGTGAAGCCCCCCATTTTCCCTTTTCTTTGAATACCCCTCAACATCTTTGCAAGATCTTTTTTTATTAAGTGCCAATGATCCCTGTAAAAATTGATTGGAAAGCCATCTGGGCCTGGAGACTTGTCCGGTTGTAGGGTCCAGATGGCTTTTTTGATTTCCTCCTCCGTTATTTCTCGATTTAGACTGTCATTCGCCTCTTGAGAAATGCCTTTTGGAAGGTGCTGTAACAGCGCAGCATAGTCAGTTTCTTCTTGGTTTTCCATGAGGAGGCTTTTGAAGTGAAGGGAGGCAGCTCTTTTGATGGAATTTTATATTATACATTAATATTGATTTTATTTAAAATTATTTAAAATTTTCTCACTAATATTCACAATAATCTAAATTTATTTATAGCAAAAAAAATAATTTAAAAGCCATATAGAATATAATTAGAATTTTTATTTTGATTTTTTATAAATAATTCAAAATCATCTAAAAACTAATTCAAATGTTAAATTAAATAAATATGCAATTTTTTCTTTTTATAAACTAATTACAATTTTGAATTCGCTTAAACAATATGAAAGCAAGTCCCATTACCAGTTTTGGTGTTTGGAATTGATTTGCAAGTAGTCTTACCCATGTTCAAATTTCTAATGTGTTACACATACACTCATAGTGTAGGAAGATACAAGCAATATGAAAACAAGTACCATCACCAACTCTGACCTCTAGAGTTTTGGTGTTTAAATCTCTAGAGGCGTCATCCATACCAACGTAGTGTAGGAAGATACAAGCGATATGAAAGCAAGTCCCATCACCAAAGTTTTGGTGTTTGGAATGGCTTTGCAAGTAGTCTCACCCGTGTTCAAATCTCTACAGGGTCACCCATAGGACCTCCACCCATAGGACCATAGTGTAGGAAGATACAAGCAATATGAAAGCAAGTCCCATCGCCAACATCCTGCTTTTGGAGTTTTGGTGTTTGGAATCGATTTGTAAGTAGTTTCACCCATAAGCAATATGAAAACAAGTCCCATCACCAACTTCTACCTATAAAATTTTGACGTTTGAAATCGAAATAATTTCACCCTTATTATTTTTTCACTTTCGTAAATAAATATTTAAAATTCCTAATAATTCAAATTTCCTAAATTTTTCTTTTCTAAAAAGTGGTTAAAATTCTTTCCCGCGCTTCAACGAAAAAACAACTTTACTTAATCTCTTCTTTTTACTAAATTAAAACTTCTTTTTACTAAATTAAAAGAAAAAAACCCAGATTAGGAGTTACTAGCTATCAAACTTGCGATTCCAATAAATTGCTACAAGATTTTAACCGGAAAAACCCACCAGAAAAACTTCCAAAAAATCTCATTATAGACAACTACCCCAGTTACACTTCCCAATTGACTTTGGAATTATTTTAATGAATACGGTTGGATGATTTTTCTGTGGGGCCAATCTAACGGTCACGTGACAGACACATCAAACATGGTCGGAAGCAACCTGCTACGAAATAACGTGCAATAACGTACAGCCCACGCTTTAATAACGTGCAGCCCAGGCTGTATCCAATGTCAATGTCAACTCCATGCAAATTGCTTCTTTATTTTTCTTTACCCTTCCTGCATTCAGTCATATTATTGAGAATTTCTGCGTTCTCTGCTTTTGGCCACCGAAAGGGTCGATTGAGAGCCGATCGTAATTAAGTTCATGGAATTTCCATCCGGGCACCACTCCCATCACCACCATAAAGATCATGAAGAAGAACGCCGCGAACGCGAACACCATCGTCATGGTTTTCAGCCGAGTCCAGAATTCACCCCTCCTCCCAGAGCTGGAGAATATTATCCTCCCCCGGGAACCCGATTCCCAGAACCAGAGTATTACGCCCCACCGCCTCCGCCCCAGCCCTACTCCCAGGTAGAACATCATGCTCACCAACCCCCTTCACAAGGAGAAGACTATCGTGCTCATCAGGGATTTGGGCATGTCGTCCACCACGAATCTAATCGTCCATTTCAGAGACCAGAATATGGCACTCCCTCCGATTCGTTCCCGCGACCTAGCTGTGAGACTTCCGAGGGTCCGATCGCGCAGCCTGGCTACGGGCCTAGCCGGCCTGGACGCAAGCCCGCTCTGCCCCGGGGACAGGTCGTGAGGGTTTTCACCAAGGCTAATCCCGACTTTTGGCTCGCGATCCGTGATGGCTCTACCGTTTTGGTCCATGCGAATCCCAATGACGAGTCCCAGGTATTTTAGTTACGAATTTTCTGGAAATCTATATGTTTTATATGGGATTTGCGATGGTCTGATTTTCCGAGTTTGCTGATTTTATTTTTACCTTTAATAGCAATGGGTGATGGATGAGACATACAGCACCAAAGTGAAGGACGAGGCTAGCTCTCCTTCGTTTTCTCTGGTCAATAAGGCAACCGGTCAGGCCCTGAAGCATGGACTTGGAGAAACCCAACCGGTAAGAAATTTGCTTGTGTTTTCTAGTCGTCTCTGAGATTAAAAAAAAAGAAGCAGCAAATTTTCGTAAAGATCATGGAAAAATTTGGTTCATTAGAAGTCCGAAATCAATAGATCAATTAGAAGCCCGAAATCAATATATCTAATAGAGACTCTAACTGCAAAGAGAGGTTCTCAAAGAGCAAAGCGCTTGGGTTCAAGTGATTGATCACCAGGCCAGGCTAAGTGCAGTGAAGCATCGCCTCTTGTGCGTAGATCGTTTGGCAAAGTACGGCTTATCAGGGTTGGGTGAGTTCCGGAAGGTGGAGTATATTAGGATTTAAAAGTACCTTTTTTTTCCGGAAAATGTCGTCTAAGATCTGGTAAAAAAGTCGATCTTCGGTATAGTTCTACCAGGTTCTTGATCCCAATGATTTTTGGCCATTCTAATTGGTGTTGTTTAATCATTATAAGCTTCGGAGCTTTTGGCCAGATCCAGTATTTTTTTTTTTTTTTTTTTGTGTTTCTTGTTCTTTTATCAAATTTTGATCTTTGTTGTTTAAAACCAGATCCAGTATTTCTTTTTATTATCAAATTTTGATCTTTGTTGTTGGGCAAATTAGACGAAAAAATAAGGCGGAACAACCTTCAAAATAAACTATGTAAAATAATTCAACTGAAAATCTCGAATTTCTAAAAGACTCAGTTGATCAATCGAACCGTTTTTCCTGGTAATTTGCTTCACTGTTGTTTTACACCATCTTAAATGCTTTTTATTAAGCTCTACTGTGTACTTGCAGAGAGGTCTCATGCTCAAAAAATAACGCTGATCTCAAAGTAACGAGGCCGGATCTAAAAGGTGCCTTTTACCCTTTGCTTCTGTATTAAAAGCTGATTAGAATAGCATAAGGAGCAGATGCAGGCCTCGCTTAAAATATTCTTAATTTGAACTGTAGTTAACATCCTGGCTGGAATTTCATAAAGTCAGACCATCTAGTTACACTTGCTGTTTATAAAGACATTTGGATAATCATCAGTGAACAGAGTTGCTAACTTCTAATTTGCTCCATATTTCATTTGGACTTTCGTCCGTGAGCTGAGCTGCTTAGTTTCAATTTCCTTCATCCACGGGTCACGAAGATCATTATGACCTTCATTTGGTTTTGGATGAGGTATCATAGGGGCAAATAGTCAGTTATATATATAATTTACTTGGTCTTGAGAGTGATCAAAGAGAAATTGAAGTACATATCTATTAGATATCTGTTTATTAGTAGAATAAAATGAGTACAATCCATATATGCTTATAAAGTATTCCGTTACACTCTGTATGCCAATTTTTTTCCTATCTTTGTGATATTTTATGGCAATAGCCATCAACCATATCTATCCACTACCCTGATCTCGTTCATTGTAAAGTATAACAAAAATTTAAAACAAATAATAAACATTTGTTTAACTATCTCATCCAACCCATTACATGAAGGATCTGTACAGGCCTATGTTGCACAAAACTCCTTCATGTGCGGCGTACTGGTACCGAAGGCGAAAACATACCAAAATGTTGAAACTTGGCTGAAACTTCCCCAAAACGTCGTTAGTTGTATCATATGACGTTTCACAATTTTGAAACACTATACATTATGACCGATGGTGTTTTAAAGTCGTTTTGGTCAAAAACTGCCGTGTTTTGGAGTTAAGTGGCTATTTTGGGCACACTCAAGTGACCAAGAAGGGCATGGGTAGCCCAAAAACTCTTAATTAAACATTTTTCGTAAAGTTTATTTCACTCCTAAGTTAGCTTTATTAAAAAAAATTACAGTTAGATCTCTCTCTTGTTGCTCTTGGTATTAGTGGTGATTCAAGCGGTTCTGGTAGTTCTAGTAATTTTGCCTTTTTTGCTGTACAAGCATCTTTGATATGTTTTTGTGGATGAGGATGAGGATTTTTTTTTAACAAGAATTTAAATCCGCGCCCTGGTCACGGCAAAATCTTGAGATTTTTACATTGCAGGAGAGTTTTAAACTTCAAAACTAACTTGAGCTGGCTGTAGCAAAGTCCACATTACAAACAGAACCAAATAACTTACAAGTACTCTTATTCTAGTATTAGTATATATCTGACAATATTTAGATAGAAAAACTAAACATTTAAAAAGAGTCATCTATCATCAAGCTCATGCATGAAGGTCAGCATGACGGCTCATGTCAATTTCCGTACACTCATCTGCCTTTGGGCTGCTCGGTTCATTCTTCTGAACGCGAAGATGTTCTATGATGCTGTGAATTGCCTCCATTTCATCCTCCAAGCTCGCAATCTTCTGGCGCTGGTTCTTCATTGTGTCTAGAGTGCTGTTCTGAGAGGTGCTTTGCTGGTGGATCATCACTTGGAGGTTGAAAATCTCTGTCCATAACTCTGCAAGCTCCATGATGCATTGTTTGCAAGTTCCCTGGGTCCAGGGGCCACTCAACGAATTGGACACTTTATGCTCCTGCCCCTTCCCTCGATCTGTACATGATTGACAACGTCCCCATGAACTGGATGCCATGGTTGCCCACACCCTATGCAGAAGAAGACTGCTCCAACATCAAGAGAAGATAGGGCTCTCTAAGCCTATCAATGAACAAAGTTGCTAACATAGAAAAGGAAATCTGAGACCACGGACCCGACCTTGAATTGAGGGAAGGAAAATTAAGTGTTGCCCTATCGCTGAAGCCCAACGAGCCCCACCTAGAATCGATCCTGAAGAGAGAATTTTTGCAGTAAGACCATTGCTTCCCAGAGGACTTAGTTGCTCTGAGCCCGACAACCCACCATCAAACTGCTGCAGCTTGGGCCCCCACTCCGACTTAGCCACCAAAATGAAGCTTACTATGCCTCTCGACTTCCATTTATTCCAATTACCCATCAGTGAGATCGTGTGAGGCTAGCTTGAACCTGCGAGATTGCTATTGTTCCCATGCAACTTCAACATCAAACCTTTGAGTGAAATGACTCTATCTTCATGCAGTCAAGCCTTCATATTAACGACCCGTCTAATCCTTGCCTGGGAAGATGAACACTGTACCTTGGATGAGCTGCTACATGCATGAGACCAGCAGGGTCGCCATGCCTTGAAACAATCCATCTGCATACTCCCAAGACTTGAGGGCTGACACGTTGAGTCTGTTGATGGCTTCCGATGCCATCAAACATGGGAGATCCATCATGGGATAGTTAATACTTTTTATGGCGAAATGATTATGCCATGGGAGATCGTGCGAAGGGAGAAGAAGGTATTAGGGGAATGGCGACAGAGAGGAGGGATTAATCCATAGTTTCCAAGTTAGATGGGGAGGGATAAAAATAATGAGAGGGGCGGGACTAAGCATATATAACATCAAGGTATGGAAAGATTGTCTACCAATCCATTAATATCAGTGATGCTCTCCTCCACTAAGCATGCTTTATTGGCCGTTTGATCTGCCTCCGCATTAAGGGACCTTAGGATATGAAAGGGGTGCGAAGCATAGGAGGAGGAAAGTATACCTTTTATTCGGCAAATTAATAGATTGATCCCATTATCACTAGAGAAAGAGTTAGTTTCCAATAAGTGGATTATAAAGAGAGAGTCTCCTAATATGTAAATGTCCTTAATTCCTCTTGTCTTGGCTAAGAGAAGGCCCAAATACAACCCATAATCTTCAGCTTGATTGTTGGTTTCCAAGCATACTTATCTACAATTATTCCTTCTGGATTAAAGAGAATCCCTCCCCCTCCTGCCATCCTAGATGAGGATGAGGATTGTTATGATTACTAATATTAGTAAATATTTATCTCTGGTTCACGTTTTATTTCAGTTTTAGCACATATAGCCTCATGTGTAAAGGCTAGTTTTGGAACCTTTAATGTACAACCTCATCTTCTTTTATCTTCAAAGTTCAGCAGAGAAAGAGAGAGAGAGAGTACTTTTACAACAAAAGTCAATACTTGACTTATCTAGATCTAGCATGGATCATTTCGTATAATGATGAGATCAGTTGAAGACATTCTACTTCCACTGATTCTCAAGGTGACTCCTTCACCTATCATCGTGCTGCATCTCATCCATTTGCTGCACCTTACTGTGTAGCACCATCATGCTGCTCATGATCATGATCTCATCATGCTTCACGCTGCCCATGATCTCATCATGTTGCTCCTTGCTCATGCTGCCCTTTACATCATTATGCAGTGTCATTTCATTAAGCTCATATACATATATATGATGATGATCTATAATTAATGTGATCCTTGTCACTGAGATTATTGATGTTACATCTCTTCTACACCTTGCTGCACTGAGATCATCACCCTGAGATCACAGGAATACGAGATCATGATTCATCTCTAGTTCTATCAGGACCTCGACTATGATATTTGTTACTGCTCTTCGTAACACATCAGGACTGCATTATGCTATATTGTGACAGCGAGTAAGACTCCCATCACAATTTGGCTGAGACAGTGTTAGTTGCTGTCCAGATAGCATGCTGTTCAAAGTGATGATTTTGTAGTGCAAGTTGCAAGGGCAGAACCTGCACCTTGACATCAAGAACTTGTACTCACCTGAGATTGGTGTCATTCTTCCTGCAGTGCGGATCTGCTCCCATACATGCGAGGTCTTGACTGCGGCTACTTCGGCTTCATTTACCTTGGCTCTTTGCGGCTAGGTGTCTTCCTCACTGCGGCTCTTCTTCATGCTTGACTGTGGCTGTCTCCATATCAGAGCAACTGCGGCTACCCTTTATGACAACGACTTCTTATATCACTGCGACTTAAACCTGTATAGCGTATACTCAAATGTGGAATGGCAGAGAGGAGTGCGAGGTTCAGATGCGTGAACAAGTCCTGTTGACTTGACCCATTGACTGCGTTTACCTCTTCCATACTGGATTGCGGTTATGACAACAACTTCTTCATTGACTGCGTGGGTATATTGTATGACTTCCCAGCATATATATTTCTATGAATGCCCAACGTTAGCGTATCCACCTGCGTTGTGCATAAATATATTACTGCAGCTTATATACTCCAACGCTTATATTATAGCAGGGTATATTATATGACTGCGTGACATTCATTCTCGTATGTGTATTATAATCGCGTGGTATGACTGCGTTCCCATATGCGTGGTATTATATGACTGTGAGGTATGCTTTCATTTCACTGCAGCTAGGGTAAGGCTAGATCAGCCTTTAGAGCAACGTACTCTCCTCTAGATCGCTCTGTCCACAAAACCCAAACACTTGGAGAGAGATTACAAGAGATGCTTTTCCAAATGTCTTCAAGTCCTTCTATTTATACTAAAAACGAAGAGGTTGAATAGACATGATGTTTGGGCTTCTAGAGCCTACATAAGAGCTGGTCGGCTTGATATTAATTGCATAAACAAAATAAATTCATATCTCCATAAATACTTATTGGAATCGGATGATCGTTGGATCAATCCTACACCTCTCGACGAGAGGGATTCGATAAAAATATCAATTGCCATAAATAAGCTGACCCACATGGAGTTTAGCCCTAGTTGCCAATTTAACACTTCCTCTCAACTAGGGAGAACTCCATTCGCTGATCCATATGTCCGACTGTACTATCTCTGCCATTAGTGCCTAGCACTACTCTGCCTAGCTCTCCTCAGCTTTGTTGGCTCTGCTTTGCTGGCTCTGCCCAGCTCTGCTAGCTCTACTCTGCTCTGCTCTGCTGAACTATGAAGAAGAAGAATTGATTGAGAATGTCTCATAATATTCTCCACTTACCCAAAGTCAGTGTCAGAATGCGTACCACTGGTCCCAGACCAGTCTCAACTGACCCAAAGTCAGCGTCATAGTGTGTACCACTCTCACTGGTCCCAGACCAGTACTGCACTGACACGAAGTCAGTCTCGGAGTATGTACCACTGGTCCCAGACCAGTCTGACCCAAAGTCAGCGTCATAGTATGTACAACTCCTACCACTGGTCCCAAACCGGTATCGTAGGCTCAGAGAGTGTACTACTGGTCCTAGACCAGTCTCAACCAACCCGAAGTCAGCGTCATAGTATGTACGACTCTCACTGGTGCCACACCAGTCCTACACTGACACGAAGTCAGTTTCGGAGTATGTACCACTGGTCCCAGACCAGTCTCAGCCGACCCAAAGTCAGCGTCATAGTATGTACAACTCCTACCACTGGTCCCAGACCAGTATCGCAGGCTCAGAGAGTGTACCACTGGTCCCAGACCAGTATCGCAGGCTCAGAGAGTGTACCACTGGTCCCAGACCAGTCTCAACCGACCTGAAGTCAGCGTCATAGTATGTACGACTCTCATTGGTCGCAAACCAGTCCTGCACTGACATGAAGTCAGTCTCGGAGTATGTACCACTGGTCCCCGACCAGTCTCAGCCGATCCGAAGTCAGCGTCAGAGTATGTACAACTCCTACCACTGGTCGCAGACCAATATCATTGATCCCAGATCAATGGAGGTCATCCTAGCGTAGAAAGTACGGTAGATACAACGATGCGTCCATCAGTATTACTATGGTCCCTAACTTCATTTCCCTGCTCATTGATCAAATGAGAGGTACTTCCCATGAGTCCCAGACTGCTTGGGTAGGATGCCTCGACAGGAGAACTTAATCAATCCTGTCCTCACAGGAGAACACATCAATCCTGCTACAATCGCCATGGAGAACACATCAATCCAGGCCTCACAGGAGAACTAATCATCCTGCTACACACAAGGAGATCATCCTGTTCCACAAGAGAGCGAATCATCCTGTTCCACAAGAGAGCGAATCATCTTGTCCCACAAGAGAGCGAATCATCTTGTTCCAGTGCGCACCACTAGGGGAGGATGAGTCACCCTGTGGTCGTATGTTGCTCCAGTAAGAACCGCAAGCCCCCAGAGCTCCCAGAGCTCAATGTATGCAACATGCAGGACCCTTGTACAAGGGTTTCTTAACGACTCCAAGTCGTTTGGGAAAATCACAAACTTGATCTTTCCACGGGGCTCTGACAAAGTGTATTGACCTGTACATCATCTTAATGCAATGGAGCCCCCTTGCTCATTGACTTACCATATCCCAGATAAGGCAGTATCTGATGTCTACCTGCTGGAGTAATCGTCGAATACGGGATTTCTCAATAATCCAATCCCACCTCTGGTTGTCACAGAGAATCACAGTGGTATTCATCATGTGTACAAATAGCTTACTAAAGAGCTTCCGTAACCAAACTGCCTCACAGAAGGCCATACTAGCAGCAATGTATTTTGCCTTGGTGGTGCTCAGAGTCACCGACTTCTGCTTCCTACTTGTCTAGGATTTCGAGGCAGATTCCAAAGAGAAACAACACTGGGAAGTGCTCTAGTGGATTCCAAAGAGAAACAACACTGGGAAGTGCTCTAGTGGATTCATCCACACTGCCTATCCACTCATCATTCGAATAATAATGTGGATTCATATTTCCGGCAGTGTATCTCAATCCATGAGAGATTGTGCCCTAAAGATATCTCAAAAGATACTTAGCACCAATCCAGTGAGGCTCAACCAAATATGAGCTCACCATGCTAACTGCAACACATATGTCCAAACTGAGGTTCTCCAAGTACATCAACGCGAATGAGTTTATGAAACTCAAAGGCATTTCCCAAATCTGGTCCAACATCATTACCATATAACTTCTGAAAGTTAAGATCCTCGAGGTAGTGACAAGCTTGTAGCTTATCTTTTCAGAATCCAACTCCCTCTGTCTCCTATAAATGAGAGGGTCTACACCTGTTAGACATAGGTGCTGGTATGAGAGGTTTATCATCCACAACCTTTGAGTAATGGTTTGGATCGATTTTACTCCTAGTGAATCTCAGCTGCATTAGCAGCGATCAATCCTCTCATACTACGCCCGAGGTGTTTTGCTTCAAGCCATAGAGGGCTTTCTTCCACTTGTATACATGAGATTCCTGATCATGAGTCTCAAACTCCTCGGGTTGTTTCAAGCCCGTGGACCTGCTGCATGAGGGGAATGATCCCCTTATAATATTTTCCTTCATACATTTCAGACATGTACCTTCATGCTCTTTTATTTTTTTTGAATTTAGGCATCCTAGTCACCATCTGACTCATAGACCTCCGGTGTTGAGTCAATGGACATGGGTCCCCAGTGAACTTCCTGCAACTTGATACAACCCTGAACTCAAAAACATCTTTGAAAGATATATTTTCAAACACATACCTTTCCATCGATAAGAGCCACCCTATAACCTTTGACTTCCGTTTCCGAGATGGACATCAGGTTCTTCTTGTAGTCAGGTACATAAAAGAGATTCTGGGGTTTCTTGCTTTCATGGAAGAGTCGACCATTTCCTTGATGACCTGCATTACCAGTCATTCCTTTGATTATTGAAGATGTCCCAGGATGTGTCTTTGCCATTCAGACACTCCTTTGCATAACGGCCGAACTTATTTCAACAAGGCATCTGCCTTTCCTTCCACCCTTAGATCTGAACTTCCCAATGAAGTGATCTTTAGATGGGCCATCAGAAACTTCTGCTGCGCCATTCTAATAACATTCTCTGCTTTGACTTCACCCTAGGTGAATTATGAGGAACCCATTGATCCTTCTCTCTTGTCCCAACTACCTTTGGTGATTGCTCTTTCACTCTTGCTTGGGCATTGTCTTCACCTCAGCTTTGATACCATGTTAAGATTATGTATGTTCTATGCTAGAGCAATTTATTTAAATTTTCGCAGTTAGCAATCACATCAGCATTAAGATAAACTGCAGATAGAACATAAATATAAAACGTAGAAGACAAGCCAAGACAAGAGGACACAAGATGTGGCGCGAGCCAGGGACAAACCCCACAATGTGTGGGGAAACCCTTTGATCAAATCTTCTTTTATCTTCAAAGTTCAGCAGAGAAAGAGAGAGAGAGAGTACATTTACAACAGAAGTCAATACTTGACTTATCTAGATCTAGCATAGATCATTTCGTATAATGATGAGATCAGTTGAAGACATTCTGCTTCCACTGATTCTCAAGGTGACTCCTTCACCTGTTATCGCGCTGCATCTCATCCATTTCTGCACCTTACTGTGTAGCACCATCATGCTACTCATGATCATGATCTCATCATGCTTCACGTTGCCCATGCTGCCCATGATCTCATCATGCTGCTCCTTGCTCATGCTGCCCTTTACATCATCATGATCATGTTGCCCTTTACATCATTATGCAGTGTCATTACATTAAGCTCATATACATATATATGATGATGATCTATAATTAATGTGATCCTTGTCACTGAGATTATTGATGTCACATCTCTTTTGCACCTTGCTGCACTGAGATCATCAGCCTGAGGTCACAGGAATACGAGATCATGATTCATCTCTATTGCATTATGCTATATTGTGACAGCTAGTAAGACTCCCATCACAATTTGGCTAAGACAGTGTTAGTTGCTGTCCAGATAGCATGCTGTTCAAAGTGATGTTTATGTAGTGCAAGTTGCAAGGGCGGAACCTACGCCTTGACATCGAGAACTTGTACTCACCTGAGATCAGCATCATTCTTCCTGCAGTGCGGATCTGCTCCCATACATGCGAGGTCTTGACTGCGGCTACTTCGGCTTCATATACCTTGGCTCTCTGCGGCTAGGTGTCTTCCTCACTGCGGCTATTCTTCTTGCTTGACTGTGGCTGTCTCCATATCAGAGCAGCTGCGGCTACCCTTTATGACAACGACTTCTTATATCATTGCGACTTAAACCTATGTAGCGTATACTCAACTGTGGAATGGCAGAGAGGAGTGCGAGGTTCAGATGCGTGAACAGGTCCTGTTGACTTGACCCGTTGACTGCGTTTACCTCTTCATAAGCCTGCGGCTCCTCTTCCATACTGGATTGCGGTTATGACAGCAGCTTCTTCATTGACTGCGTGGGTATATTGTATGACTTCCCAGCATATATATTTCTATGAATGCCCAACGTCAATGTATATATATATATATATATATATAATGCTCAGCGTATCCACCTGTGTTGTGCATAAATATATTACTGCAACGTATATACTCCAACGTTTATATTATAGCAGGGTATATTATATGACTGCGTGACATTCATTCCCGTATGTGTATTATAACCGCGTGGTATGACTGCGTTCCCATATGCGTGGTATTATATGATTGCGAGGTATGCTTTCATTTCACTGCAGCTAGGGTAAGGCTAGATCAGCCTTTAGAGCAACGTATTCTACCCTAGATCGCTCTGTCCACAATACCCAAACACTTGGAGAGAGATTACAAGAGATGCTTTTCCAAATGTCTTCAAGTCCTTCTATTTATACTAAAAACGAAGAGGTTGAATAGACATGATGTTTGGGCTTCTAGAGCCTACATAAGAGCTGGTCGGCTTGATATTAATTACATAAACAAAATAAATTCATATCTCCATAAATACTTATCGGAATTGGATGATCTTTGGATCAATCCTACACCTCTCGACGAGAGGGATCCAATAAAAATATCAATTGCCATAAATAAGTTGACCCACATGGAGTTTGGCCCTAGTTGCCAATTTAACAATCCTTGTCCGCCTTCTTCTCTGCTTGTCCTGTCTCCTTCTCAATTTGCCTCTTCCTTGCTCCCTGGGTGCTCGTTTGAGCCATGTCTAGTTCTGCTTTGGTGTGGCCACCACCCTCCGTGGCCTGCTCCTCAATTGCCCTGGTGCGACCACCACCTTCAGTGGCATGTCCCTCAATTGCTTGCTCTGTCTCGTGAAAGAAAATGGAGATAGTGGCAGTGGTGATGGGTCTGTTCAGGGATGAACAAAATGTGAATTGGGCAGTCTGGAGATGCGGCTGTGGATTGGATTGAGTGCCTCTGGGAGGCGAAGCGGAAATGGAAGGAATGTTGCTGGGAGGCGAGGCAGGGGGCGTCAAGTGGAGGCGGTAAGATTGAGAGCAGCCTCTTCCACTATGGGTGTTTGGGTAGCGCCCAGTAGTCTGCTCGGCCAGAGAGGAAGTGGATTCAGAAATTGGAGAATGATGGGGATGGGTCAGGCTTCCTCTGCTTCTGCCCCTGCGACTGTGCATACGATGACGCGTTCTCGGCATGTTGGCTCCAGAAGTGTGAGAATTTCTTTCAGGATTGAGCTCAGAGTGATGTAGAGGCTCAGTAGAATATACAGGCTGCTCAGTGGGGGGACTAGCAGCAAAGGCTGAGTAGAAAACAAAATGGCAAGCTAGGGTCTGGGTAAAGTGAATTCCCGGGCCTAAATCAATGCAGCAGAGGAGGTGGCATCGTCTCTTGGTGGTAGTGCGGGAGCTGGGTGTTGCAGCGGCTTGAGGGCAAAGGCATTGCAGTGGCAGAGGATGATGGACAGATGCAGTGGTAAAATTATCCTTGGAATTCATGTTTACGCAGAGCCGAGGTGGGTGGTTGCTTACAGGTTGGAGATGACGCCCCCTTAAATGCCATTTATGGCTGTTGTTAATGCTAGTTTTAGACCACTGTGCCAGACTACGGAAGGCCATGTGGTCTAGCCACATGCCCATTCCGTTCGGCTGCCACTTCATTGTCCTTGTTGAGCACTCGCATCTAGGAAAATAGTAGCTATAAGTTAAGATCCATTTACCTTGTAAATTAAAATAATGATTATCTAACCATATGTAAATTTAATTAATAAGCACATAAAAACATTAATACTTACAATATAATAATATTTTTAACCATGGATATTCATGCCCTTTGTACCATATATATTATTAACTTGTAAATAGGCTTTGTTACAATACCATGGGCCAATACCCCATAGCTCACCAATACTACATGCCTAAGTTGCATGAAGCGTTGAAATGTTTTAGAGTTTACAAAACGGGTATGTTTAGAAACGTCACCTCCCAAAAATGGAAACGTTGTTTGAAACGTCATCTGAAACATCATATATGTTAATATATATAAAAATAAATTTATAAATAAGTGAATAACACAATATGTTGCAGGAAAAAAGGGAATAAGACTCGTAGATGACAATTTAGAAGGAAAACCAAGTCGATATTAACTGTCATAGATGATTACATGATGGTCGAGTTTCAGTCAAGTTTCGGCTGAGTTTCGGAGTTTCAGGTACGGGTACGTCCTGAAACGTTGGGTTCTTAGAAGTTTTGTGCAACATAGCCACATGCCCATGGGCTATTTTATTAATTTTCTAAAGATTTTGAATACAAACTTTACTTTTATTCAAATGCTCGTAATAAATATAACAATAATTTTGGTAATAATCATAACATTAATAACTTTTCCTCTCCCTCGGTCCAATCAAGTTGGCCAGTGAAATTTAGTCGTTTCTCAGTCAAAATCGTTGTTTCCTAGTCAAATATAGTCGTTGGAAGATTTGCTCTCCATATTTAACCAGTAGCCATGATCTGGTTCTTCAACTTGTCCTGACGATGAACCACACTTGTTGGTTTGAAACGTGTCGACAAAAATACTATAATGTGATTTTCGCCGAAAAATCTTCTCATTAAACTATCTCTCATTTCACAATCAAAATATTTTATAATTACTTTCGAGATATATCGAAACCCTCTATCACATTAAATTATATAAGATATAAATAATAGCTATAAATTAAGATCCATTTCACCATATAAATTAAAATAATAATTTTGTAACCATATTTAACTTTCATTAATAAGCACATAAAAACTTAATACTTAAAATATAATATTTTTAATCATAGATATTCACCTTCATTTTCCCATGGATTTTATTAACTTGTAAATAGGCTTTGTTATAATACTGTGGGCTCATCAATACCATATGCCCAAAAACCATCTCTCATTTCTCAATCAAAATAT
>APFE031576954.1:378886-464463 GCA_000404065.3 Pinus taeda
TATTTCATAGGGCTTTTATAAAACCCAAATCACAAATCTTAAAACATAACTTTATACAAAAGTTCATTTCCAATCCATGAGTATAGACTTTCATACTCATCATTCAATTCATAGAACCAAATCATGCACCTTTTACTTTAACGTACTCAATTCAGTACATGGAAAGTATGAAAACCCAAACTTTGATGTGCGCCCTTACCTCATATCGCTCATCTCATATTGTTCGATCAAAGGTTGTTCATACTTCTCGGGTTCTCTTCGCTTACATACAGAGAAATTCAGTCCTCTTTATTCAGATCATCTTCTATTCAGATCATCTTTTATTCGGATCATCGATTAGTAGGAGAGCCATGGCCAGGGAAAGCAAGGTGAGTTTGAAGAGCTCAGATGACGAATTGTTTGATGTCAAAGTGACTGTTGCATTTGAATCTCAGACACTCAAGAACATGATCGAGGACACTGGCACCGCCAACGCTATTCCGCTGCCAAATGTTTCTAGTAAGATACTCTTGAAGGTCATGTTTTGGCACCATCCACCGGTGTGGATTTCTTCTCTGATTTCAGTACTTCAGGGAGTCGAAAATTTGGAAATTCCAACCGCTCTAGACCTCAGCAGATTGAAGAAACTGGTGAGGCACAACGGAAGTTTTCAGGTGCAAAATCCATATCATCTTCCCAATTCTTTGATGAAGATAAGAAGGCTATTGATGCAGATAGTCAAATGCGTCTGCAGAAATTTGTGGGATCTGATTCAATATCAAGTGCTCAGTTTTCTTTTTAACGGGATGAGGTGAACTCCAATGCTTCAACCCTTGATCTTACTGCTAGTGAATTAATGAATTAATATCAAGGATGTCTATGCAGGCTTCAGAAGATCTGTCATCGTTGAAGTCTATAGTTGGTGAAACAGGAAGGAAATTGACATCGGTTGCATCTAGTCTACTCGCGGACTTGCAGGACCGCATTAGATAAAATCACGTCAATTTAGAAACTACATTCATCATTTTACTTCCAACATATACTTCATAAAACCCTCAAGCTTTGTGAACACCCATTCAAAAGTCTTATAAAAGAATTTAACCATTCAAGCCCAATAGGAAAAAATCTTCATTACAGATTTCTCACCCATTTCATTTCGACAGAACATTTTACGGTTTTTCAAATTGAGAAAATTATCTTCCATAACTTGGAGTGTTAGTTGAATAATCTCCTTCATACCATCCCAATATTTAAGAGAGCATAGGTCCCTGAACAGGACAGATCTTTGCATATCGTTCACATGGAGAAATATTTATTGCGAAAAGCCACATCTATTAGAATCGGTCTTGCTACTTATACTCGCAAATTTCAAGTGATAAAATAGATTTCTAATCAAGGTGTTAGCCATAGAAGACAAAGCCATAACCGAATGGATATAGTTACCTCAAAATCTACCATTCAAATCGCTATCCTTAGAACATGATTTTCTCAGCGGATCGAATTCAGTGAGTTTCTCAGACGTTCACAGAGCACAGATCGAACTGGAACTCGAACTCACGGTAGAATTCGAAGTAGGGTTTGATGATTCAGTTATCGAGAAGGATTGGGAACAGAGAACCATGTTCGCCATGGATGGCGTCTGTTATTCCATGCTGTAACTCTCAAAGATTTCTGCTCGTGTTGGGCTCTTTGTCGAAAATGGGAGTGCTGAGCTGAAAGCACAAATGCCCGCGCCAGACTACTTGTAAGTTTGCCAAGAGTTATAACATGTTGGAAGGACAGAGGCAGAGCAGCGCTGGAAGGATAGAGGCGTTATGTCAGGACAGAGGCAGTGCAGCGCTGGAAGGACAGAAGCAGAGCAGCACTGGAAGGACAGAGGCGGTGGTCAGAACAACGCTGGTCAGGGAATAATGCACAGAGAATAATGGAGAACACTTCTTTCAGGAACGTTCATGGCAGTGAGGCAGAGAAACGTTCAAGTGAATATGGCAGAAATAAAGGCCATAAACAAATGGCTCAAATTAATTATGCAGGGCAGGAATATGCCTGCTCTGATACCATGTTAAACACACATGGGGAGCGAGAGAGATGTAAAAGATAAAACATGCAGTACAATTTTTATTAACAATTGATATACATTTATAGTACAATATGGTGACCGTTGGGATTCACATCCCAAGGTCTCTTGGACTGATTTTGTTCATTCGACTTCCACACTAACCCATTTAGGATTAGGTGTCCAATAGATCTATTAAGCTCTGAGATTAATTAGATCTCTTGAGGTGCAAACCTTTCCTCAAGTTTTGCACTCAAAAAAGAGGTTTGCACCTCGGGAGATTTGATCCCTCTCGGCTCTTGATAGAGTTAGAGTTAAGATGGATCTAGGCTGGTATATTGGTTTACAATGCTCTACTTGGGAGGAGCATATCTCACACTTGATGCAGGTGCAAGAGACTCTAAAGAAGCATCAACTGATGGCAAACCTTAAGAAATATGAGTTTGCTTAGTAGTCTTTGGAGGGGAACTTAATATAGATTTTAAAAAAATGGAGGCCATCATGAAGTGGTCAGTGCCTACAAATGCCTTTGAAGTCAGGTGTTTTGTTGGGTTAGCACAATACTTGTGAAAGTTCATAGCTTTGTTCTTAGTAGTAGTCGCACCACTCCAACCATAACAGTGAGTTGCAATAGTTTCCAGTGAGGGAAGAGTCGATAAAAGGTCTTTAAAGAGGTGAAAAGGAAAATTAGTCAATCACTAATTCTCGTGTTACCAAACTTGTAATAGCCCTTTGAAATGGAGATCGATGCAAGTGGGTATGCCATGGGAGCATCTTGATGCAAGGATGGAGGCCTAAATGCTATAATTTTGAAGTATTTCATGTTATAATACTCAATTACCCTACCTATGACAAGGAGCTCTATGCCCTAGTTCAAGCACTCAAAAAGTGGAAACAATGTATGATGGGAAAGAAGACCGTCATCTACACAGATCACTAGTTGCTACTATGTTTGTAGGCCCTGTTATCTCAAAATCAGACCCTGATAGGCTGCTGTGATCAGGTAGACATTAAGTAACTATTTCAAACCTACTTTAGGCGGAGGCTTAGCCTCCCCAACCTGAGAGGGATCTCTCTCAAGATTAAAAATTTGGATAGTGAATAAGATGGCTAACTCTATAAAACAAAATGAACAAGCATAAAAGGTTGAAACACAATTAGAAAGTATCCATTGGGCTTATGGAGTCAAATTTGCTTCAGTATTGACAGTAAAGTTAGCTTTGCATAGAAGTCAGGGCATTTAGAATCCAACATATGTAGAACGCACCAAACACATAGGGGACCAACACAGTTTATAAATGTATGTAGGAAATTAGAGCACTGTAAGTGATTTCTAAGTGATCACACATTCATAACACTGTAGATAATAGTAAAAATAAAACACAAGACATTCAGAACATCGAATTCTTTCTGATTCCTGAGAAGCAAGGCCAATACTGTATTACTAGAAAACATAGTCTTTACACAAAGCACAATATAAGAGCTTTTCTCAATAATTTTCCAACCCTTTGTACATCAGATGTTTTGCTATATATAGAGCTCTCTCCATAACTGAGATTCCTCCTCCAGCATGAGGGGAACTCGAATTCATCTTATTATGACACCTATTAACACTTTTAACTAACTATTAAATACCACTAACTGCTAACTGGAAGTTCTAGAAACCTAATATACTTAGGAGTCTAACTCCACATCATGTTGGTGGTAGTATTTATTACAATCAAAACCTCGTTTTCTGACAAGTGGTCTCCTTCAATTTAGCTGTGGTGGATGTTGAAACTCTTTACTGGTCCTTAATGTCTTATCACTTTATTGCTGCTAAGAAGTAGGAAACTGCCCCTGTTTTTCTGCTTTTGGTTTCCTCAAAGACATTCGAAACCAATTAACCATGTTGTTCCTCTTTAATTACCCAAAAATCTATTGGAGTGCCACGTTCTTCATGTCTGTAAGCCTTTCCCATATACATGTGTGATGACAAAACCTCTTTAAAGCTGTTTGAAAAGTCATGGACAATACTAGCGGTGATCATTTGTATATAACAAAAGCTTTAGAGTTCCTATATCTTTCTTCCGCTTGTTTGGCCATCGCTGATTTCTTGCACATTGTAAATGATCCTTTTCTGAAACTCCCTTTCAAAAATTACCCCTCGGTCACTCAAAATTGGTCGACTGAGTTTAATTATGCAGCTACAACAGTGTCGTAGCGCGCTACGAAACTGCTGTGCATTAGGCATCATCTTCAGCAGTTTCGTAGCGCGCTACGAAACTGCTGTGTAATCACAAAAACACAGCGTAAGCCAAAATTTGACTGTCTTGAGTCTTCATTATATTGAAATGTCCTTTTCAGCTGCCCTGAAGCTATTCAAAACTGAACATGGTAAATCATCAAATTTGTGACTTAACCTTACCTTTTTACTTAGCTAAGGAAATCTTTCTTGCTGGCTTAGCTGGATCTTCAAATCTTCAATTTGCCTTTTCATGACTCTGATCCCAACTCTGAGGTTCGTATTAACTTTTCTGATGAATTCTGCTTCCTTTAATGCAAGAACTGTCCAGGTATAGTATTGGGTATTACAGTCGACCACCTCGGGTATTGAAAATGTTTTGTCTTCCCACAGAGCCTCTATTTTATTAAACTGAGCTTCTTTGATTGCATATTTCCTTGAGGCTTTCTTCAATCTAGCAATTTCAAGGTTTGCTAACCTCAACTTCTTTTTCAGCGCTTTAACACTATATTCCTCCTGAAGGATAACTGTCTTTTTCAATTCTTCATGCATCTTTTTCAATTCTTCATGCAGCTGTGAAGATGTTTCTAATGGAGTCAGAGGTCTTTCATGAGTTTTTTCGATCTCCTCTATTTCACCTGCTTCTGGCAGCATCTCTTGTACCTGTTTGAAATGCCTCGTCACAGGTCTTCTCGGCTTAAAGACAAATTTAGCAACCTGATCATCAAACTTGAGCTTTTTCGAGGCTTTGATCTTTTTGGTCTTATCTTTACCTGATTTTATCAAATCTACTTGAACCAGGGGAGATTCTTCAATATCAATAGCTTGCAGTAAGTCATTCAAGTTTCCCTTTGAAACCAGGCTTTACCCAGTAACCACTGTCTTGCCTTTTTCTTTAGCTAACTAGCTCCTAGCCCTTCTTCTCTGAACTACTTCACCTGTAGATGATTCATGCATACCCTGTTTGATCTGAGTTTTCTCTTTCTGGGGCTGTTGGGGTGTGTCTTGAATTATCAGTGTTCTGATGGGCTCCTTTACCTGTTTCCTAGCCTTCAATTTTACAAATCTCCTGGATCTTGTTTGTGCATGATGACCATTTGTTGGTGGAGAATTTTTCACAGCTTGAGGACTGAGGCCAGTTTCGTTCTTGAAGCCAGACATAAATATGAACGTGGACCAATCCCTGTCTATTCTTTGGAGCTCATGCAAAACGATCAACTTGACTAAGCCGTGGTGAAACAATGAGGTCTCACAGGCTTCCTTCTTTAGTTGAACTTTGTCGCACATTTTGCCTAGGCTACGAAACAAGTAGAAAGGTAAATTAAGAGATATTTTTCCTGTGAAATGTAGCAGAAGCTTGAAGTGATATGAATACACCTTATTATATCTCCCCTCACAGGTAAAGTACCTCTGTATGCAAGTAAGTAAATTGGCATATGAGTCCTTGACATAATTTCTAGGCACAGACTTGTTTAAATCTGAGTTAATGAACTCTGGCTTCAGAAATTCTTTGCAGGGGGTCATATCAAATTTGAAATTTTTAAACCATCTTTCTTGTTCCCTTGGAATCTCAGTGACTGTGGATATTACCTCTGGTGAGATTTGCAATTCAAGCACCCCAACTTTTGAATTCAATCCTATGAAATTCAAGGCATTGGTGATTTGCGCATGACCTCCTTGAAGTTTCTTGCAAAAATTCCAACATCCAACTTGCTTGAATGCACGCTCAACTTCTCTTTCCTTTAAGATAATGTCTAAACCTTCAGGTTCGCTCCTCAAACATCTGCCTGACCTGTGCTCCTTTCTTTTTGTAGACCCTTCCATGAGACTCCAATGTAATGAAAATTTGAAAGACTGGCATTGTCTCAACCTTTGATCACTGCCTCGCTTGATAGCTGCCTTGCTTGAATACTGCCTCGCAGCTCGCTTGACGTTCAATGAATTCAAATTTAACATTTGCTGATTCGTTCCTCATGCAATGAATGCAATCATAATTATGACTGTGAATACTTGGCACTTCTTGCAACTTGCAACCCGAGCATACCAAGGTACCTAACGACTCTAATGATGAAGATAAGCGGTTAGACATGATAGGCGAAGTGTATAAGCTGACAACCGATGATGCAAACATAATGGATTTTGATAGATATGATAGTTGAGAAAGATTTGCTACGGATCCGCACGAATCTCCAATTTCGTAGCGCAGCCAGTGTAAAATCTGAGTTATGCGCTACAAAAATACCTAAACTGTGTTTGTGCTACGAAAACACCGAAAGTGTTTCATAACACATAAGAACCTTTTAAAACAAGCTTGATACAGGGAATCTCTGTAAGTTATGGGACCAGTGGTGAATGAGAATGGACTATTAACTTTAATTTAACCATACTACCAAGATTCCTAAGGCTTAGACACTACATTGGTCATGGAAAAACTGAACTTGGACTAACACCTAACCTTCACAATCAAACTGATGTGAACAATTTAGAAATTGCTTCTTAAGTGATAACAGGCCCAAAGTGAGTTACAATAAACCAGACACTGCAAGTGAATTGGGTTCTTACAACAATTTTATTTAGGCATCAAGTACAAGGAGGGTAGCACAAACAAGTTGGCCAACATACTTTCAAGGCCACCCACATAAAAAATTACAGCTTTGGGAACTTTGTGTTGAAACGTGTAGCAATGAAGGTCTTCTTTGGCTCATGCCTTAGCCAGAAAGACTGAGTTGTCTTTCCTTTGACCATGGAGCAAATCATGGAGATGTCGAGCTTAGCTTCCAGTTGCGGGAAACAGTTCAAAAATCCATGCGTAGTGTTGGAGGACTAGTTACGTGCACCTTCTTCAGTTTGACTATAGGAATAGGTGGCAATTATAAATTTAGATAAAACAAATTTGAGCTTAAGTGTTTGATTGGGGAAAAGACGAGTTAGACAAGCAATTCGACTTAGTTAACTTGTCATCAACCACTCGAGTTCTAGATTTTTACCTACCAAATTTAGCATGGATTGAGCCTATAAAGGAAGGACAAAGGCACAACTTGTATCATTATGGTCTTGCATGAGTTTGTGTGTGAGAGAGTTCCTTGTTGTGGAAGCGTATTTTGGAGGAGCTAGTACACAATTTGTAGAGAGCTTCCTTGTTGCAGATTTGCGCTAGGAAATAGGAGTCGGGCCCTAAGTAATAGGGAGTCCCCTGCACTAAGAAGTAGGTAGCTTGAGTGGAAGGAAACCAGACTATCTCAATGCAAGGAAGTAGGTGAGCAAAGGTCGAGTGCTTATAGGGTGTCCGCTGGTATAGTGAGGACACGTGTGTTCTCTGGGTCACTATTTGCCTTGTAAAGAAATTAGATTGCTTAGTCTCTATCAATAAAGAATACTACAACAATGAGAGGGTGTTTTCCTAGTTGGGTTTCACTAGATAAATAATTATCTCGTGTGACGATGTTCTTTATCTTTGTGTTTTATTCAGCTGCTTATATAAATTAGTTTCAGATTGTTCATCATAGCAGTTGCAGAATTTCGTGGAAAATCTACATTCTGATACACATAGAGCCTTTCGTCCATGATGCATACACAAAAGATGAGGACTTCAAGGAGGTGTTTTGGCTACAAGGCCAAAGTCATGTAGAAGATGGTGACAACAAAGTTGACTATCATCTCTAGAATCGTGTGATGTTCCCAATTTTGTGCATGCAAAAATCACTATGGAATTTTGCTAATATTAAATAGGGAAAATTATTATTTTGTGAGAAAAGGCAGAAATCATTATTTTAATGGAATGGAGGCAAAATAATATTTTATCAAAGGAAGGGAGACAAAATATTATTTTATTGGAGAATGACGAAAAATTATTATTTTATTGGAGAATGATGGAAAATTATTATTTTGTTGGAGAATGGCTACAACATAATATTTTATTGAGAAATGAGGCAAATTATTATTTTATTTAAAATGACGGAGAGAAGCTTCCTAGTGGAAAATGGGCCCCACCAATAAAATAATAGGAAAAAAAGAGAATCTAGAAGCTAGAAGCGTTGAAAATAATAGTGAGAAAGGGTTCCTTGATTTGAGCCTTAATCAAAGGAACCATAACGAATTTTTCCTTGAGCATGGACAAGTTCCTATGAGTTAGGAGCTATTTCCTAAAAAGTAGGATGAGTTCCTAAAATTTAGGGCGAATTCCTAAAAGTTAGGAGTGCAAGAGGTAGTTGACTAGTGCTAAATAGTGGAAGGCCGAGTTTATTGTCTTCTATTGCAAGTTATTTCGGGTAAAGGGTGAGTTGATTGAGTTAGACCCCTAAATTATAGGAAGGACGAGTTAACACAACTAGGAAGGACGAGTTAATCAACAATTCGACTTTCCTCAAATAGAACTTTCTAGTAATAGCCTAATCAAAGTGCTTATAAGGAGGAACGAAGGCACAATTTGATCATTGTCTTATGAGCATGAGTTGGTGAGACAAGGCAGTAGAGAGCACAGGTTGGTGCTTGTGTGAGTTTGATAAAGACTACATAGGGATCAACAATCTTGCAAGGGTTTTAAGCCCGGTTTAGGCACGAAAACAAGTTTGTTTTCAGATTCAAATTAGTTGTATTTGTAAGAGATCTAATGCTCAGTTTTTATCAATAATCAAACAGAGGGTTTCCCAGTTGGGTGCCGTAGAAAATTATTGTGTTTTTATTGTGTGATTGTTGTTATTCCTGTTCCTAGTCCGCTACAAAGTTTAGTAGATAAATTCTATGTTTATATGAGAAGAAATTATATTTTAGATTTTCTACATGGTATCATACCATGGACCAGAATAAATATAGCACATACAAAAACAAATGGTTTGAGGTAGCTGCAAGCACTTGAGGAGCTAGTTCAGGTGGAGCGAAGGAGCAAGAAGTGTTTCTGTTGAAGTCTGAATAGGGCCAAGTTAAGGGTAGATTGCAGGGAGTGTAGATTGTAGATCTGTGCGTTGTTTTGTGGAGGATTTCTCAATTACGCACGCTGAGGTTTTTCTGTGTTCTGAAAGGAGAGAGTCGAAGCTTTATACTTTAGATGCATCGACCGAGTTGATTTGGGGACAAAAGTAATCATCCAGACCAGAGGTATGTTTTATATTCTTCTAAGGTTGATGGTTTTGCCAAGTGTTTGAGTCTAGATTTAGGGCAGTTTTGGTGGCATCTTAAGTACAATTGGAGGGCTGTTAGTAAGTGCCTAATTGTGGCCGAAGAGCAGATGTTGTGAAGGACAACAAGAGTGCTAGCAACAATAGAAATATTGAAGCTCGAGAATTTGCAGAATTTGGAGGACTAAAGGCGCAGTGAAGTGGGCAACCTCCAAGCCCTAAGTACAGTGTTTTGTGAAGGATTACAGATTGTTAGTGGGCAGGTTTTGTAAAGTTCTCAGGGGAAGCAGTATGGGCTCTTACCAAGGGTTGAGAGAAGATCACTATTTAGAGGGAGGATCAAACTTTGTTCCATGGAAAGGGAGAATCACGATAGTGCTGGAAGATAATGGGGTGGGAGAGTACATCAAGCAAGCGATAACGCCACCTCAATATCCCCAACAATTAGCCCAACATAATAAGAATGATATCAAGGCAATGAGGATTATTCTAGAAGGGGTCAAAGATCATAATGTGCCTCTATCCATGAGAAGAAGACAACTTTTGAGATGTATGATACGATGTTGAAGCTATATCTGAGTACTAGTGATACCAGGAAGCTTGCTCTTAAGGAGAAGCCGAGGAGTATCAGGATGAGCAAGGATGAGACCATCGTCACATATTTGTCAAGGTTCACTCAGTTATGAGATGAACTGGGTGTTGTGGGCATAGTTGTATTTGATCATGACCTTCTGAGTTTTGCCTTGGACTTCACAAGTCTTGGAGAGGGTTCCAGGATGCTATTAGTGGGAGAGAGAACTTTCCAAATTGGGAAAGGTTTTCGACTCACTGCATACAGGAAGAGATCCGAAGAGGAAACATAGAAGGGAGATTAGTTATGATAGAGGACAAGGAGAACTGTGCCCTGGCAGGTGAGAGTAGCAAGGCCAAGGGTAAGGAGGGCCAAGGAGTGGCCGAGTCTTGTCAGAAGGGCAAGAAGGATCTAAGCAAGATCAAGTGCTTCCATTGCCATGAGTTTGGACACTATGCCACTAAGTGTCCTAAATGGAAGGAGTCCAGTAGGGATCATGTTGCTGCATCAGTGGAGGTAGATGCATTTTCTGCCTAGTTCGAGAAAGGTTTCTCATTGATTGCTTACATGGCAAGCTCAGGAGATTGCAGTATATGGGATATTGATTCAGGAGCGTCCTTCCACATAATTGGGAACAAGAAGAGTTTCGACCACCTGAAGGAGAAGGACATGCACTTTCAGATCGAGCTAGGAGATGATGGCATGTATGCAGCTAGAGGAGTTGGTACTGTCAGCCAAGTACTCCTCTTCATCTCAGAGATGTTCTCTATGTTCTAGGACTGAGGCAAAATCTTGTTTCCGTAGCTACCCTTGAGGACAAGGGATATGATATCATCTTCAACAGAGGTAGGGTGTACCTCCATCACTTAGCTTCTAGATGGAAGAAGCAAATAAGTGTGAGGGTGAAGAATCTCTACAAGTTGCAAGTAGAGACAGGTGCAGCCTTGAGTAGCAAGGCAGGGAGTGCATAAAGTAGAGAAGTGGTGGTTGAGCGAGAGTAGGATAAAGCTCTCAAGATGGAGCCTCAACCAGTATCTCAGTTTCAGTCTAAGCTAGTTGGCAGTTGGGCTGACTAGCAGGATGATGATGAGGACCATAACTTAGGGTGAGTGGAGGCAACCCTCAGTCAAAGACTCCCAGTATAGGGAGAGTTCAACCAAGTGGGCAAAGGATTTGGTTAAGGGTGATCAGAAGAGAGTACATCAAGCAGACACAGAGGTACATAGGGTACATGGCACTTATGACTAAAGTGGTGGACCGTGGACTTGTAGAGCATGGTGGGAAAAAACAGGTCTTCAAAGTAGGTTCCGCAGAAGGAAGCAGGGAAGCCTTCTAGTTCAAACGGAGCAGTTGCAAAAACAGATAACATGGTAATGTTGGAGACAGATCTAGGTGGATGAGGTTCTTCCAGGAACACCTTCCTCGCTAAGAGGGAGTGTTGAAAATAATAAAGAGAAAGGGTTCCTTGATTTGTGCCTTAATCAAAAGAACCAAAAAGAGTTTCTCCTTGAGCATGCACGAGTTCCTAAAATTTAGGGCAAATTCCTAAAAGTTAGGAGTGCAATAAGTAGTTGACTATTGGTAATTAGTGGGAGGCCGAGGTTATTGTCTTCTAGTGCAAGTTATTTTGGGTAAAGGATGAGCTGATTGACTAAGTCTCCTAAATTATAGGAAGGATGAGTTAACACAACTGATGAGCTTTAATTAACTACTCAATCAACAGTTCGACTTTCCTCAAATAGAACTTGCCAGTAATAACCTAATCGAAGTGCTTATAAGGAGGAACGAAGGCACAATTTGATCATCGTCTTGTCAGCACGAGTTGATGAGACAAGGCAGTAGAGAGCACATGTTAGTGCTTGCGTGTTGAGGCTTATGTGAGTTTGATAGAGAGCACATAGGATCAAAAAACTTGCAAGGGTTTCAAGCATGGTTCAAGGCAGGAAACAAGTTTGTTTTTAGATTGAAATAAGTTGTATTTGTAAGAGATCTAATGCTCAGTTTCTATCAATAATCAACCAGAGGGTTTTTCCCAGTTGGGTTCCCTAGAAAAATATTGTGTTTTTACTGTGTGATTGTTGTTATTTCTGTTCCTATTCCGCTGCAAAGTTTAGTAGATAAATTCTGTGTTTATATGAGAAGAAATTATATTTCAGATTGCTCATGTTAGCAGATCAGAATTTCATGGATTTTCTACAAGGGGCCTCAATGGAGAATTATAAATAGAGGATTGGAGTCAATTGGAAGGGATTCTATTCCTATCATTTCGATTTGACATTGAGAAGAAACTCAAGCGAGTTTCAAGAGTTTCAAGCGAAACTGAATAGCTAATTTCGGTAGACTTCGAGTGCCACCCTAGTTAGCTCTGGGGGAAGATTATCTCAGAGCTTCGACTTTTATTGCAGGGACATACAAGCATAAAGAGGCTAAGTTTATTTTTCTCTAAGAGGGCCAGGTGCCAAAGGTTGAAGGGACGAATCTGAAGCAATCATCAAGGACAAATTCTCTGCCAAATTCCAGGACCGAACACCTTTAGATCCATGCTGAATTAATTATAATAATCCATCCAGAGGCCGCATCATTCCAAGGAAGAATTCGTGTTGCAGAAAGTGCGTGTTCTAAAGCAGCTGACTGAGACATTCATTTTCAGATTTGGTAGCCAAGATTGTCAAGACCAAAATCTATTGTGGGCCGAGACTGGTTGATGCATCAAGAAGGCCGTAAGACTCTTTATAAACAGGTCTGATTTGCACACTTCCGGGGAAATAAATGGTCTGCAATTTGTCTATTGTAAGGCTTCTGTACCTGAGCCTTTACTGCTCGCTTTTCCTTGCCAAAAGGTGGTCGCATTCCCCCCTTATTTCCCAGGTCGAAATCTGTTGGCTGAAAGGTGATTTTTTTTGAGGTATTGAGGGTTGTGGACTTCTATAACGGTTGTTGGACATGTCCCTTGTAAGCTGAGCTGTGTATTAGCATTTTCATAAGAGCTGAATGCAGGGCCTGAGGCTATTAGCTGAGGGAGGAGGTGCTGAATATAGAGGGTGAATTTCCTACTCATTTCTGCTGGACATATCGTATATATTTCTTAATTCTCTTGTGGGCAGAGTCCTCTTACGTTATGGGTCAAGTTACTCACTTGAAGGGCGTGGTTAAACTGCTGTAAGCATGGTGGTATGATTCCAGATTCTTCTGTACCATTTTGAGCTTGTTGATTGAAAAATAAATTATCAGACTTCCAATGTGTACCTGTGTGATGTTTTAAAGAAGAAAGGCCATATAATATGTTACAATAAAATATCTCTTACAGTGATGTTCTTTTCTGAGTTGGTTATGACGCTCATCTTTATTTGGGAGTTTGTTGAAGCTCATATGCATCTGTATACTTGGGTTTGGGGAAATAAAAATATATATGGTTATATCTACAACAACCCACTATTTCCAGTTCATTTGTAATGATTTGCATGTCAATTAAGGGTGATATTTTGAAGGTTAAATGGTGACTTGGGTTGTTGGTTGAAGTTTGGTTGCATAAATTTGCTATTATGTGTTTGCTCAAAATAAAAATAAACCAACTACAACTACATCAGTGCTCCCTCCATGTGTTTGACAAAACTTCACACTAAAGTAGTTCATTAAAACTTAGGAATTTAGGTGGCCAATTTGTGGTACATCTTAGATGGAATATTACAAATAGGTTACTCTATAGGCTTGGAAAACGTTGTGTTCCTAAAGATGATTGACTGTAGCTTATCGGTGAGGCTTACACCTTGGTTGCAGGGAATTTTGTTGTCGGGAAGACGATTGCCAACTTAGAGGGGTATGCATACTGATCTAGAATGCAAGAAGATGTAGCAAGGTATATTGGAGGCTATATACTTTGTTGTACTTGCAAGGCTAGTAATAAGAAGCAAGGTCTATACCAACCCTTATTTGTACCCACTTAACCTTAGGAAATCATTTCCATGGATTTTGTGAGAGGTTTACGAACAACTAGTAAGGGACATCACTACTTGTTTGTGGTAGTTGACAAGTTTAGCAAGATTTGCAATCTCATGCCTTGAGAAAAGACCATCAAAAGATAAGAAGCAAGAACTTGTTCTTTAAATAGGTCTAGGTGCACTTTGGGATACCAAGGAGCATCATTTCAGATAGGGACACCAGATTAATAAAGTGCATTTTGGACTCCATTGTGGGAGAAGATGGACACAAAGTTGAAGAGGTCAACAACATTCCATTCTAGACATGTTGGCAAACAAAAGTAGTTAACAAGGCTTTGGTGCAACATTTGAACACTTGGGATGAAAACTTGACCTATATACAACACTATTATAATAGAGTAGTTCACACTTTTGTTGGTAAGTCTCCTTCTGAAACTTTCTTTGGATATTCTCCAACTTCACCTTTGGATGTTGTATATGGACAATAATAAGGAGGAGCAAGGGAGTACCTCATAGGAGATGCATTAAGAGAAGAAAAAATTGTTGAGATGATTAGGCAGATCCATTTGTAAGTACAGGAGATGTTGAAGAAGTCAGGAAAAATATGAGGTCAAGCATGATGAACACAAGACAAAGAAGTCTTAGAGTGGGAGATGAGTATGGTTACAGTTGAACAAGAAAAGACTACAAGGTCTTGGTAAAGAAGATCAAGGCTCTATGGTACGACCCTTTCGAGATATGGGAAAGGGCGGGAGATAATGCCTATAAACTCAGTCTACCCCAATACATGTATTATTACTCAATCGTGAATGTGGAGAATCTCAAACTCTATGGGCCTTCCATATTGGAGTAGGAGGATAGGCATGTCTTACCTTCCATGGAGGACTTAGCACTAGATGCTTAAGTAGAGTTGGTAAAGGACACCGTTTTGTAGAAGAGGTCTAGAAATACAAGATAGGGGCAACATGAACTGTGGCAAAGTGGGTTGAGAAGACAACTTTTAGTCAAAGAAAATTGGTACTCTAGGGAAGGTAGAGGAAAAATTCCCTCACCTCATTCAATAAATTGTTGGGAGACCAAAAGCCTCCGAAAATGGGGAGGTATGATCCGAATTGGATCATTATATTATTTTTCATCAATCTTGATGCTTTTCAAAGTGGGAAAATTGGAGGAATTAGTTTGTAGGATCATTTTCACTGGTAGGTCCTAGTTTTGGAGAATTGGGTTTGAAACTTTTCAAAGCCTTTTTAAGGCATTAAGTGATGTTTCTTGGGGGTCAAAACTTACACGCTTAATTGTTGAACCCCTAAATGTTGTTCTACACTAATAGACCTTTCCAACAGTGGAAGAATCATGTCAGTCAACATTCATATGCACAAATTATGCCTTTCGCAAGTTTACGTACTGTGTTGACCACCATGGTATGAGTGGATGCCACATTAGCCCCCATCACCCATGCATATGGGGCTAGCCATGTTTGGACTTCCAAGAAGACTTTAGAAGGTTCAAATTTGTAACTCTAGTTTACGGTTGAGGGAGTCAAACCTTACCCCTAGTTGGCTATTAGGTTATGTTACTATTGGGCTATTATGAGAAGTAGGGGTTCCATTATATGCTATTGTATTTTGTTTCATAGTTGAGCAAAGAAATTGGGAGTGCGAAGCTAAAGAGCAATACAAATGTCTCTTTCTTTGTCCTTGCACATTTTCCATCCTAGAGAAAAGAGATCAAAGCAACCCCACCTTCTAGTTGGGTTTTCTTTCACAAGGGTTTCCCATGGAAATTGTTTGTGTCTACTATGGATGGTGTGTGCATTTCTTTCTATTTTCTCTTTCTTGCATTTTAGTGGATTTAATTAAGGAATTTAGACTTCTGTGATCCATAACATTGTTTAGAGAGTTTTCGGCGAAATCACATAGAAAATAATTTGTCGACGCGTTTCGAACCAACCAGCGTGGTTCATCGTCATGACAAGTTGAAGATCCAATCCAGCTTAGCTTGTTAAATAGTGTGTGCAGAGACTCCAACGGCTAATTTTGACCTATTGACCCAAGTCAAACCAATAATATCCTTGCTATATTTTTAATTATTATTATTCTAAGAAAATAGTTAAATTTGGTACATTATATAATAAAATATTCATTTGTTACGTGTACTTGTATATATATATATATATTCAAAAACCTAACTAATTCATATTAAAATAATATCCTTGGTATATTATATTATTTAAATAATATTAATTATAAATGCATCTTAAACCTAATGGTCCATTGAAATTAATGTATTGATAATTAATTTAATAATTTCTATTATTAATATAAAATAACTATTTATACAAATAATATTCTAGATATATTAAATTATTGTTATTCTTAGAAATTAGGTTAAATTAGGTAAATTCTAAAGTATTACGTGCTTATTAATAAATGTACATATATGTACCAAAAACGAAAATCAATAATATTGGTACATCATTTATTTATTTATCATTTAAATCTAAAGTCCATTTGAAACTAAATTAATGAATTCTATCCTCTATCAAGGTATAATTTAATAATTAATTTACTAATTTATATTTATTAAGTAATCTATATTTATTTAATACTTTATTAATTGTATATAATGTTATAATAGGATAATACTAATAGTATAATATTTATAGAAATTCATAATATATAAATATACATAATTGAAATCAAGAAATAAGGAATAATTTATCAAAATACTACTTGATTGGATCTTCAACTTGTCCTGACGATGAACCACACTGGGTGGTTCGAAACGTGTCGACAAACTATTTTCTATGTGATTTCGTCGAAAACTCTCTAAACAATGGATTTAATTAATTAAGCAAAAAATCAGTGAACTAAAGGATGTGGAATGTAAGGAAAAATTAGCAATAAAGAGTAAAATAATTTTATCATATTTGTTTTGACAAATTGTTCCATTGGAATATCCACGATAACTTATAGATCATGAGCCAAGATGGGTAGAGGAGGGACAACAAGAGGCACAAATCCAACGCCTAAAACATAGATAGATAAAAACACAAACCCAAACTGCCAAACACCACTAGTAGGATGTCCAAACAACCAACACTAACAACTTGAGGTCACCAGAACGCAGAGTTCCAAAACAATAGACGCCAGGGTTGGAAGCCCCAATAGAGCGGAATAGATCAATCAACAAAGAACATTCAATCCATCATCCCAAATGTTTGAATTACTAAAGTTGGGATTAGGAATGTACTTGGGGGTCCTACGTTTAAAGATGTTCTCGTAGGGTCCTAACCCCCTGCTTCCTCCAAGATGTGTAGACCTGCAAATCAATCACAAAAGCATATATAGAATATATAATTCAAAGGGCATGCACAAGAATATGTTAGATCATCATAAATAGCAATTTAAACTGTCATTCATATGATGACAACATATATGGGGAACAAGACATGAGTTTCTTTATTGATGAATAACAACAAGTACATGATAGATACAGCCTAATCCAAGCCAAATGCACTGATGAAGCCTTCCTCTGGATCTGTCCAGCCCGAGCCACAAAGACAACCTCTCTAATAGATGCAAGGAGATGTTAGATAAGGGGACTGAGCATCTCTGCAAAGGAAACTAGGGTTTCCTAGAGACTGGGAGTGCAGGAGGCACGGGAAAAGCATACTTGATCTGGGGGAAATCAAGTATAACGTCAATACCTCTCTTCTTCTACGTCAAATTAGTTTTTTCAGTTAGGCCACGAGTTCTTGTAGGTGGGCTCTCTGTAAAACCTGTAAACCCTGCCTGAAAAATAGCTTTTTATTTATTTTTTTCAAATTTAAAAATGTGTATGTGGGTATAGTGTTTTAGGACCCGTGTATGTATGCGTTTTTGTGTGGGCAGAGTCACGTATGGATTTTGAAATATACTTTTTTAAGATAAACTCAAGTCTGCAAGGGTAAAGGAACTGCCCAAGGCCATATAAGAGCATCTGGTCTACAAGAGTGGTGAATGATGCTATAACAATACATAGACCCGAAAAGGAGCAAAAACCTTATTTGGAAGAAAACTATCCTGAAGTAGGTCCACTACTCAACAATGTCACTGAAACCAACTATGCAATGTGCCATTTTCCCACCTGAGCTTTAACAAGACGCACAAGATGGTTCAAAATGCCATTCAAGAATTAAGACTTGCATGTCTGAAACTTGGGGGTGGGTGAGTTGTTTCATATCATGTTCTTTTGCATAATATTGTATGGCAGTGGAGGTGCCCTGACATTTATTATAATGTGTCTCCCTAACCTATAACATACAAATGATTAAAGTATGTAAAACATGTCCCCATTTTTCCGAAGAACCCAACATTGAGCCTTTGCTTCTTTAGCTAGAGTATTAGCTTGTTGGTTGTATTCTATTAGAACTTGGAAGAAAGAGACCTTTTGAAATCTGCGAACTTCCTTTTGGATCCATGCTAGTAGGGATGCTAGCTTGCTGTCAATAGGAGTCTTCTTTGAGGTCATTAAGTTAATAATTATACTTGAGTCACCAATGACAATTAGTGTCTTTGCTCTGAGTGCATTTACTAAGAAACACTAAAGGAGGTCATACACCTTGACGTGATTATTTGTGGAATTCCCTAGACCCCAAGCCTAAGTCGTTTTTAGTTCCTGTGGATCAAGAGTAATTTCCCCTGCACCTGCCACCCCTTTTGTTTAACTGGGAGTTGACAGGCACATGGATACAGTTCTTTTTTAGAAGTATGTTGTTAGGGATGTCAATTGTTCAACCCTCCCGTTTGAGTGTTAAATTTGCCGGTTGGCACAAATAACCTCCTGATATGTATTCATAACATGCTGATGAATACCTTTTGTCCAAACACATGTGGATACAATGGCTTTTCAGTATTGTCAGTTACCAATGTCCATACAAATATTACTTCATTCCTTATTACTTGAGAGTCGAGACTGTATAGAGTAAACTGGGTTAAATTCACCATTATCGGGTCTTTTTAAAAGAGATCAAGCACCCTACACTGTTGATGCCCTCTAACACGCACCTAGTTGGCCTTTGCCCTGTTGTTGATTCTTGAGTAAATTTTACCAAAATATTAACGTTTTGTGAAGGTTTTTTTAACTATTGCAAATATTTTATTATAATATAAATTCTGAGTAAATCCATCCAAATTTGGCTTTTCACATTATGCCTAATCGTGCAATGGCTTCTTGCTAGAGAAATAAAGCTCTGATGACCTTTAATCATAAAGAGGTACTTTTTCTCAGTAGTTTGATAATTGGACAAACGCATGCTCTTTCAGGCACAGTAGAGTATATGCACATGTAATGTATTGTAGTCATTTATTTCATTGTATATATGTCCTACGTTTTGGATATTGATGCTGATGGACGCAAGTTTTATATCATTTTAGTTCAAGAATGTGAATGATGAATGGGAAGCATTCGCAACAATAGGAACAATTGATTTTTATATTTTTGAATCTGGGAATGACATGATATGGAACGATTTGGGCCAATGTTGGCAGGTTCTCTTGACGCAATATGATCCAAACAATTTTGATGAGTCTATTCTTTGGACCACGAGTGGTGACATGGGGCAAGGGTTCAGAACAATACGACTGGTTAACAATATTCACTTGAATTTGGATGCTTTTCATGGAGATAAGAAATCAGGAGGAATCAAAGATGGTAACCCTGTAGTCCTTTGGTCGTGGAAGAAAGGAGATAATCAGCTCTGGAAGATAGTACCTTTCTGTAAGTATTAAAATTAGTAAGATCTCTAACTCACTTAATCTGTTTTTTTATGTCTAGTTTAAATTTTAATGAACTAATTTGAAACCCTCATGGTGGTATGCAGGATTGTTTGACACAACTGTTCTAATGATCTTGTAGCTGCGCAATACCAAGCTTATTTCCATTAACTATTGCTTAATAGAATTTAGCCAACTATCCTGGAGGACTTTGCTTTAGGTGTGAATTTGAGCTATTAATATCATATGGAGTTTGAAGCACAAATATTTCATATGAAGTAGCCCTATAAAGAAGGCAACTGAAGTTTTTGATTGGTTTTAAGTAGACTAGTGAAAGAACTCCATCTTTGCCTCTGAGCAAAGAATATGCTTTGAAATATCAGTTATGATGTGGCAGATAGCCTTATGCTCTGTTTTCTATGCTTTAAAATATAGCCTTACTCTCTGGATTCTATGCTTTAAAACATCAGTACTTTATATGCTCCAGTTTCGATGCCTTGAAACATCAGCGCCTTTATGCTCTCGCTTCAATTCCTTAAAACATAAGTAGCTTTATGCTCCGGTTTATATGCTTCAAAACATCAGTTATTGCGTGGCAAATAGCAAAGTGAGATAAAAGTTTTCACATGCAGTTTGAAACCCAAATAGTGGCATATTTTGTGCATGTTTTCTTGCTATTTTTCGTGCTTAACCCTTTTGCTTCTCAGTAAACTTGATAAAGATGGTATCGTTCAATTATTGCAACCGATGGTATGTGTTTTGGGATACCATTGGAATACCTGACAGCTATGTGAATTTCTTTCCACTTACCCTATCTTTATGTAAGTAGCCAGAAAATAAACCATCCAAAATTCTAAGTGGTTCTGAGCAAACAATATGCTTTGAAACATCAGTTAGCGTGGAACATAGAAAAGTGAGATTAAATGCCATACGGAGTTTGAGGCCCAAATACTGTCATTTGTCCTGGTTTCTATGCGTTGAAACATCAGTTATTTGGTGGCAAATCTCAAAGTGAGATAAAAATGCTACATCAAATTTCAAGCCTAAATATTATCCTATGCTGTGCATGTTTTTATTGTTACTCTCCCGTTCAACTCTCTTGCGTCCCAATAAACTTGTTTATATATGTGGGATTATTTAGTTACAGCAACTTTTGGGATTATTCAGTTGTCGCAATTGTGGTTTTGCTAATCCTCCTTGGAAGGGGGATTAAGAGAATTCAAGAGAAATTCACTAGAACAAATCTTAGAACCCAACTTAATTGATAAGAATAATGGAATGAATTCAAGGTAAGATATGAGCAAACTCAATTGAGAGGTACAATGGAAAGTATTAGAGCTAAGATATGAGCACAAGAACAAAGGCAAGTCGGGCAAGTCCTTGGTTTGAGGGAGTTGACGAAGGTCATGGTTTTAGGGAGTTTCGGGGCTTGAGTGTAAGGTGAGTGGAATCCTAGCATAAATTTGATAGGAGATTTTAGTAACCATTAAAGTACTAAAGTGAAACAAATTTTGCGACCCTAAACTAAGTCTAAAAGATTGTTTTTTTTTTTTTTTTTGAATCTAGGATAATCGGTAACTGGTGAGAGTTATCCTGAACAGACCCAGGATCAAATCTAACTGGCTGCCACTATAAACCTAGGCTACGAGCAACCGCCTGCAAGCCGCACAATAGCAGGTAACTTATGCCTCAACAAGAGCCGAGACGTCCACTATGGGGTCGCCTACTCTTCTAGCCAAGACACAACAGGTCATATATATACTCAATGAGATTTGAACCCTCATCTCGTGGGTTTCACCCAGCGAGACTCACTGTTAAACCCCATATCACTGTAAGTCTAAAAGATTGTTATTCATATGGTAAGTAAATCCACAAAGGTGTTCTAGGAATAATAAATAACCTTTGTGAAAAAGTACAATGGCTCTACCACACATTTGTGGATTAAATTGAGGGATCTATTTGTGGGGTCTTTAGTGAACTCAAGGTGTTTAATTCCTTGGCTCACAAGAGATGAATGAGGTTGCCATCATACACTAGAGAAATGGCAATCTAGGGGTGGAATGAAAGATAAGGAGATCCACTTTTATTCATTACATATGAGGATGTTGAAAATCTAGAAAGATAATGTTATATTTAATGTACATTGAAATAGGATGGTGTATATAGTAAGGCATACAATATTTATTGCTTTATTATAGGGTACATATTGTTAGCTTTGTTTAAGCATTAAACGTTAAACTAAGAAATGCATTTGTATACTTAATAGGGGACTAACAACACATAGGGCACATATTGAGTATTGAGTCTATGTAAAACGTGCAATTTCTTTCCAATATTCTTTCTTGAATTATTGGATGAAATAAATATAATAGAATTTCATAGCTATTAATATTCTTTCTTGAATTATTGGATGAAATAAAATAATAGAACCTCAAAGGTATTAATATTGATTAATGAATGATCATATTCTTTTAAATATTTATATTTTACCTCTGGCATACAACCCATAAAACCCAAATTTAGATATTCACCCATGGACATAGAGTACTAAAATAATAACCCCTCGACTCCCATTGAATAATTTCTCTTGATTTTTTCTTGCAAACATGTTTTTGGTGAGGGTTGTTCAATGCCATTAGCCTTTGCCATACCAAAGTGGAACTATGTAATTTCCTAACTAAATTGGTGTTTAGGATATGTGAAGTATAATTATATGTTATTAGTTTTAGGTGTTAAGTATGCAGGAAGTTCAATTTATATTTTTGATTTTAATTACTCTTATCAAAATAGTGAATGCAAGTAAAAATATTTATCAATTTAACTCAATGTAAGAGTACAGATGTTATGTGAGCATAGAAGAGAAAATTGGGTTTGTAATATATTAATAGGAAATAAAATTTAAGAAATTTGAGAAATTGACTCCATATCCATCAGTCAAAGTAGATTATGACCGACATAGAATAGTATCAAGTGATAATAAAGAATTGGATTTGTTGTATTTGTAGGTAGGATAAATGTTAGAAATTATAGTAGTCTTTGTATTTGAGAGAATGTTCATTTGACCAATTACATGTTTATAGGATATTGTTGACTCTCAAATAAGAGGATGACCAATTGGACTCAAAACACAAATTGCGGAGAGCATGTAGATGTCCCTCATCATCTATCAAATCAGTAATGCTTTATTTTTTGTTCACATTCTATTGGAAATAATTTGCATGCATACATAGTTTTTAGTTTAATGTTTTCATGACAAGTTGCACATACACGATCTTCTTAGATGTTCTTTGCATGGGATAGATTGAATTTTTGTCGAGATTGATCATTCGAATTAGTTGAGATCCTATATACAATTATATCCCAAAAATTAAGGTAACAAATTTAATGGGTTGTATCATGTGTATCTAGAAATAGTAATGCTCTTCTTAGATACACTCAACGTTTCCCTTATTTTCTATTGACATTCAAACACATTCTTTTTTTTTTTTAACAAAGTTGGTTGCTATATTAGTGGCCGAAAAAAGAAGGGGAGTCTAGGCTCTTGAGGTACATTAGGTGTCTGTGACAGCGTGGATCAAGAGAGTTACAAAATGAAGATTTCTCCTTGATCCTTTTTCTACTAGTTCTGCTTCTATCATTACCTGAGCTACTATAGATTCTTACATATTGAGACATCCAGAATTGAAATTTGCAAAACATTTTAATCTATGACAATATGGCTGATTTGCCTTGCGGTGGATTCCTTCGGTTGTTGGTCCACTCCATCCTGTTTGGCACTTGAAGAGCTGGTGGTTGCGTTATTTTTCTTTTCCATCATATACTGCAGGATGGAGGTCGATTCTTCTGCATGGCTGCATCAGTTTGATAGTTGATTGAATTGTTCGTGGAAAGAGGCAACCCTGTGCAGAAAAAGGTATTTCAGCTCTGTATTTCTCATTCAATACGCGGTTTTGATCTTCAAGTCTCGTCTCCAAGATCCTCTGCTGATTCTCCAGGATGCGCTGCTGAGCCCTGACTTCTTCTAGTTTTGCTTGCAAGTCTGCACAGTGCAGACAATCTTCGCTGCGGGCCATGAGAGTGATTGGAAGAGGCTGGGATGAAAAGCAGAGATAACCAATGGTAAGGGGAAGGCACAGTACGCAGACAGCAGGAAAAACTGAAGTCTCAGCAGAGATTTTGAGGGCCTGAGATCGCCTGAGTGCGCAAAGATTACAAGGTCTGGGCCGCTTGGAGGGGAGATTAGCTTGAGGTTCGGATAGGCGCGAAAGGGGAAGAAATTGCTTCTTGAGCGGAACACAAAATTGCCAGAGAAAAAGCGCTTGAATACAGTGAAGAACAGAGGCAAAAGTCAGGCAACAGGGGATGGAGCGCTGGACGCTTGATAGAGAGCGTTGAGGGGAGAAAAGTTAGGCGCAGAGAGGGCGAAAGATGCCCCTGAAGCGGGCTACACGACGCCTGCGAGGGAGCACTTGTGAACGAAGACGAAGGGAGGCAGAGATCATGCAACAAGAGAGGGAGAGATACACGCAAATGAGGGAAGAACAGGGGATTAATAAAGGCATACGCTGAGTGAAGATAAGACTGGAGAGGAGCTGACGATTCACGGGTTGTTGACGAACTTTCTGAAAATCCTAAAGGGTCCTTGAGTCGGATCTTTTGATAGATCTGCCGGCAGTTCTGCTGAGTTTGTCCTTGTTGTAGATTATATCGTATATTTCATGATTTTGAAATATTTTGCTGCAGAGAGGAATCCCTTGGTCAGCCTGAGGGTCACATTTTATATCAGTCCTGTCAGGGATTTTGGGCTGGGCGCTATTGGCTTTACGAGGAATCACAGTACAGGCTGAAAAACTTCTGTGGAGTTGCATTTTAAGGTGCCTGCTGGTCTTCCACACGCGCTATTAGCTCTTTCGTCCGCCTTCTTGTTAAGGCTTCGGAGAACATGAAAGTATTGAATGTCTTCCATTGTCTGGTGAAGGATTCAGTTGCGAAGATTGACTTGCTGAAGCAGAGCGTTTGGGGAGTTTTGCTGATGAACCATTAAGCGAATTACAATTGAAGAGTCTCCAAATACCATAGCTTTTTTTATTCCCAGTTTGCCTAGTTGGGTTAGGCCTTGAAACAGAGGTAGGACTTCGGCTATGTTGTTCGAAACCTTACCTAAACTCCACTCATAACGAAGAATGCACTCCCCTTTAGTATTGAAAATCAGACCCCTTGCTCAAACTATTCCCGGGTTTGATTTTGAAGCCCCATCGAAAAACAGAGAGAAACAGTTGTTACTTTGTATCCAGTTGTTAAATTCTTGATCTTTTAGTTTGATTTTCCAAGATCTAGCCTCTACATTATTCTGTACCTCCCTCTTATTGCTTCCCTGAACATTATGATGTCTTTCCAAAATATAACTTATTAGATCTCGTTCCTCCACACTGTAGTTTGTTGCTTCAATTTTCCCAGTGATGTTGATTGAAATCGCTTCCAGAGCAAGGCTTTTAGCTTTACTGCAAGTTGTTCGTGCATTGGGGCTCTTATCTTGGAAGATTTTTTTGTTTCTTGCTAACCAGATTAGCCACAGCAGGGTGTGAGGGAGAGTATCCCATACTCTCTTCACCAAGCTGCTCCTTTTTTCTTTCCAGGGACAACATTTTTTCCATGTGTAAATTGTTTCGGCTGTGCTGTGCTGAGGATCCCAAGTTAGGTTGCCGATAGAGGACATCTTTCTCCAGCATTCGACAGCAAAGGGACACTATAAATAAATGGTGCATTGTTTCTTCAGCCTTGCAACAGTTGGGGCATCTGGAAGGACCATTGATACCTCTTCCTTTTAGCTTCTCTGCTGTTAGAATTTTGCCTTTCAGCAAGAGCGATATGAAAAATTTGATTTTTGGGAGAGCTTCTGTACGCCAAGCAATTTTCCAATGGTTCCACGAAGTCATCTGGAAGGTGCTGTTGCAGATGTGTTGATGACCTGATTTTATTGTATAGTTTGATCCTGTTGGATCCCAGCGAAAGCCATCTGTTTCCTCTTTTTTAGTAGGAGCTTTACTATGAAGCTGCATCTTGAGGTAGCTGAGATTGGGTTCTAAAGCTGTAGGAATCTCTGGAAAGGACCAGCCAGTCCAAGCGTGGGTACAAGGGTCCCAACTGGAGATTTGGTCTAAGTTGTGAATGCCTCTGTTATTGGAATAATTGATGATAGGAGTAGCCTCTTGATGCATGTTCAAGGGTTGTTGCCCCATGATTTTGTCTATTCCAAAATTGATGCTGGTTCCCCCACTTGGAACTTTCGAAGTATTTTGCATCATAATAGGAAGTGCTTTCTTGCACAACCTCCAGATTTTAGTGGAGTCTCTGTTGGGCATATTGGAATCAAGGAGTTGCTACCTAGGGAAGTTTAGGTATTTGATCTCCATCACCTTTTTCCACCACGTTGTGGGTCTTGTTATTAACCTCCATACCATTTTCACACCAAAGGCTAAATTTAAGAAATTTGGAGATTTGATACCAAGTCCTCCTCTGTCTTGGGATTGGATGACATGCTTCCAGCTAACTAGATTGAACCTGCTTTTGTTGTTCTTTCCCCCTTGCCAAAGAAAGTGGGGAAGAACGATTTCCAATTTATGATGAAACATGGTAGGAGCCTGATATAGAGTGAAGCGATATAGAGGAAGGGAAGTGATACCTGATTTTAGAAGAATGAGCCTCCCTGCAGGGTTGAGCCACATTGTTCCCCATTGCTGCACTTTTCTTTTTACTTTGTCAATGATCCCGTTCCAAGTTTCCGCCTTAAGAGGGCCCAAACTCACTGGCATGCCCAAGTAGGAAAAGTGGTTCCATTCCAAGTTGCATGTGACACCAAATATGTTTGCAATGCTGTGGGCAGTTTGGTTTGATATATTCCATCCATAGACACAACTTTTGTGATGGTTTACTACACCTCCAGAATACCCCATGTATTGATCTAGCAGATTCTTAAACCGTCTTGCAATTGTGGTGGAGGCGCCCCCAATTAATAATGTGTCATCTGCAAACTGTGAATGGTTAATATTTTTGACTCCATTTTCAAATTTGATACCTGTTATAAGTCCCACTCTTCTGTTGTGATCCAGGACTTGGCTGAAGGATTCTGCCATGAAAATGAGGAGATAGGGGGAGAGAGGGCAGCCCTGTCTGAGGCCCTGGGAGGATTGGAAAGATTCACCAGGCCTACCATTGACCAGGGGGGAGATCCATGGTCCAGAAATACATGCAACAATAATATTAATGAAGGGAGTTTCGAAGCCCATCTTTTTTAAAATAACAATTAAGAAGGAGTGCCTTACTCTATCGAAGGCGTTTGCTAAGTCAAGATTTAACACAAATCCTTTCTCTTTCCTGGATAGGCTCGAGTGGATGGCTTCTTGGACGAGAAGGATGGAGTCATGGATGTGTCTGTTGGGCAGAAAACCTCCTTGATTTTCAGATATCAAGTAGGGGAGGAGGGGCTTGAGTCTCGTAACTAAGATTTTGGTAAGAATTTTGTAAGAGGAGTTGCATAGGGATATGGGTCGAAACCTGGAGAAGGAAGTGGGCCTATTCTCCTTAGGTATGAGAGCTGGGAAGGTGGAATTAGTGTATCCTCCAGGTTTCCCTTTTCTTTGCGCCCATCGAATCATCTTTGCCAGATCTTTTTTTATCAGGTTCCAGAACTACCTATAGAAGCGGATGGGGAATCCGTCAGGCCTAGGAGCCTCGTCCGGATGCAGATTCCAGATTGATCTTTTAATTTCCTCTTCTTCGATTTCTTTGTTTAGAATGTCATTCATCTCTTTAGTGACGCCTTTGGGCAGGTATTGGAGCAAGTCAGAGTAATCTTCTGCCCCTTTGACTTCAGTTAGGAGGTCTCTGTAATGCTTAGAGGCTGCCTGCTTTATGGCCTCTTGAGTGCTATGTCTATTTCCTTCGCTGTCCATGATTGTATTTACATTATTTCTGAGCTTTCGAGCAGTGGCCTGTTTATGAAAATAGGCTGTATTTTTATCTCCCCCTTGTAGTCATAATGGATTTTATTCACCATTTGGTTTCTTCCTCCCTATTAATGTGGGTTAGCTGTGCGTGCAAAGTGTTCTCCTGCTCCTTGCTTTGATGTGATAAACCTTGCTCTTCTATCCTTACCTGCACCTCTTCTAGTTCTTTTTTAACTCTCTTTTTGATCTCCTCTGGTTCCTGATAGCTTTCTTTGGCCCAGTCTTTAAGTGCCTTCTTGATTCTTTTTATTTTGGTTTCCCATATAAAACTTGGCGAACCTTCCACATGGTGGCTCTAGGCTTTCTCAACAATTGTTCTGGCTGTAGGATTCCGATTCCAAAGAGGGCTGTATTTAAAGGGAATCGGACCAAGAGGGCGGTGGGTTTCCAAAGTTAAAATGATGGGGTAGTGGTCAGAGGCAAAAGTGTTGAGGATATTGGTGTAACCAACAGAGAAGGTTGAGAGGAACGATATATTGACAAGGAATCTATCAAGTCGTTCCATTATGTTGCCACTACCAATCTTTCGATTGCTCCAGGTGTATCTGCGGTTTTTAGGAATGATATCCACTAATTCATTATCCTGAATGATGGCTTCCAGGTGGCCTCTATAAGGATCAGGAGCAAAATTTCCTCCCCTTTTTTCGTTGGCATGCAAGATCAGATTAAAGTCTCCAGCGACTATAAGATTTATATTTCTTTCTTCTTCAATGCTTGTCTTCAAATTGTCCCAGCAAATTTCCTTCTCTCTGTAATGATTGGGAACATAAACATTGTAAATGACTACATTTTTGTCACCTGTTTTGCTTTCAAGAATAGTTCTGATCCAGTTCTGGTGGATATTTGCAGAGTTGCAGGTCCATTTACTGTTGTCCCAAACAGTGACTATCCCTCTAGAGGCTCCTCTAGAGTCACTAATACTTCCTGAGTATTGCTTCTGCTGATTTATAATTATTTTCATTTCTTGCTGATCTTGTTTTGTTTCCTGTATCAGCATTATTTCGGGTTTCTCATTGTGGAGTAAATCTCTGAGGGCTGCTATTTTTGCAGGGTGCCCTAAACCCCTACTGTTCCATGAGAGGATTTTCATCATGATGCATTGGGCGTGCGGAGAGGTGCTCGCCTCTCTTGATCTTTGCCAGTTGTCTCTTTCTCTTGGTGTCCAATGATAAAGGATTCTATTGGAGTTTGTGTGCCCATAGCTATGTCCTTCTGGGCATTCTCATCTCTGTGTTGCTTGGCGGATTTCTTGCCAGGTCCTGGCTTCTTGTACGTATCACTTGATGCTCCATGTTCTTTTGAAGAGCTCCTAGTGATCCTTGAAGAGGGGGGCTCAAGGGAGGGTTGAGCAGAGGTGATCAGAGGTAAATGGGAATCTAGAGGCTCTAAGGAAGGGTTATTGGGGGCGGAATCGTCAGTGGAAAGGATTAGAAAGGGATTGGAGGAAGAAGGGAGGGGCGGATCTTGAGAGAGGCCAGAGGGGAAAGGAGGAGAAGAGGGGGGGCGCTGGATAGAAGATCCAGGGATGTCAGAGTCCATAGAGGGCTTGGGAGGGGGGGGGGGGGGGGCAGATTTATTCTTTTTAACAGGCTCGCAGTGCCCATCTTGCTCTTCATTCTCTACATTAACAATTTTAGTGCATCTATTAGCAAAATGTCCGTATTCGTGACATACCTTACATTAATGGTATCTGCGCATAATGCAGCTACTGAATATGGCTCCAGTCATCCACTTTTAACTTTATTGCTTCAAGCAGTCCTCTTCCTAGATCCACCTTGGCACAGATCCTTGCACAGGCTTGCATGTTGTCCTTGGGCTCGCTTCTATCAATGTATTTGCCAACCGCGTTTCCTATTGCTCGAACTGATTCATCTCCCCAGCAGTGAAGCGGGAGATGGGGGAGACGAACCCAAACTGGAACGGCACTGGGGATGTCCAGTTCCGGATCGAAATCAGGGGTCCATTTGTTGAGATAGAGGCCCCTGGAATCCATGAAATATGGTCCGTTTCTGAAGATCAAATCCTTGTCTGCTTTAGATTCAAAATGGAATGTGTAGTATCCTTTTCTGCAGAACCTTATTGATATTTTCCCCGGGATCTTGTCCGAACAGTTTCATTCTACCCATCTTTGCACCGTTCTTGGCGATGGCCATAGGCCAGTGAATTGCCTGATGAGGCCTTTCTTAGCCAGGGATAGCGCTGCCATGCGAGGAAGAGTTGGAGGTAGCTGAACTTCCTGAAGAATCTCAAGTTTCTTGACGAATTTCGAGATTGCAGGTCTGGGACGCAGAGGTGGGAGAGATTTTACCAGATCTGAGAAAGCTTTCTGGGGATCCTCCTGGGATGAATCCTGGGGGGGCCATCGCTGGGGCCAAGGCCCAGATCGCTGCGCAGCTGGTTGGGGCCGATCCTAGGGCTTGATCAGGGCGCGCGCGCAGCTCCTAATCGCTCTAAGTCTAAGGAACTTCATCTGTAGATTTATCATGGCCTTGTGTCTTTTCAAATTCGACATTCAAACACGATCTTATAAGGTAAAAAATAGTTATATTTAAATAGTAATGTTTTTATTATTAGATATATTTTTCATTTTCCATCTTTTCTCTTGATATTTGAATGCTGCTTCGTTGATGATTATGATTTGTCTTTCCATATTTTTTTGTACTTTTGATTAATTTTTCCATGTGTTTTTAAGGTTCAATTAAGGTGTCTTACATTTTCTCTTCCATTTGGCTCAACAATGCTTTTAAGTTTTTAAGGGCATGGTGTACTTGTTATTTGAACTATATCACAAAAACGAAAACATTATGTGTTAGTATTTAGTTCTTTACTTTTCTCATGCTCAATGTAGACATATCTCCTCCCCATCTCCTTTGTCAATCATCCTCTGATAGAAATATTTTCTTCTTGCAAAGGTACAAATAAATTAATGATTATGTTGTGTTGCTCAATTTATTCCATGGTTAGCATTGTTGTTCTTCTCACTTGTTTTGTTTCTCAAGGATCACTCCCTATTGACCTTTATTTTATCCTTATAAAAATATTCACATCTATCTTCATTTTTTGCTCCTTTTTAAATTTTATGGTATGTTCTATGCTTGCAAAAATTACTTCAATATCTTATTAGCCCAATAACAATTCCACTTCAGATTCAATAATAAACTTCAACAATCACTTTATCATTTACTTATTGATAATGATTGTAGATAGAACATCATCAACAATGCACGAGAAGACAAGACAAGACAATGAACACCAAGATTTAGGCTAATGCTTGGGCAAATCCCCACAAGGGGTAAAACCCAATTGATCCTTCTTATTGATTAATATCAAATGTTCAACAGAGAGATAAAATGCAATTTTGTACAATGATGACAAAGTGAAAGTCAAAACTTTGACTATTCAGAGATTCAAAGATGACCAACTAGAACCAATGCCAAAACAAGAAGACCAATCTGATCCAAATCTCTATGTCAAATATGCAATTCTGAACTTTGTCAACGACAATCAACTTGCCCTAACCAGAGAAGTCAATGGTTGTCAAATCCAATCAAAAATTCTCCAAACTTTCAGTCAAGCATCCCAGTGAATGCAACCTTAAGAGCAGATCAAAATGATGCCAAAGAAATCCAGAAGTCACCGGTCAAAGGAGAGAGTAAACACGAGAAAAATATGTGGTCAACCTAAGGTTAGACCCTGTGGTCAACGCAGGTGAAATCTCACCAAAAACCTCAGTGCTTGAGCTAGAATGTGCGGTCTGTCCAAATAGAATTATCGCCACAAAAATCGTAGCAAAACAGTGCCAAAACTACTTTTGTCAACGCTGGTCAAAGTCAACTGTAGGAGTCAACGCAGAGAGCAGAAGATGCCCAGAAGTGCCTCTCACATGTGTGGAGAAGCAGCGTCCTCAGAGGCTATGCTAACCAATCAGAGGGAAGAAATGTGTGTGGTGTTTTTATGCCAAAGTGAGGTGAACTTGGCTTATATCTATAGTGGTTGATGTGGGGTGAAGAGTCATGTCTATTCACCAATGGGGCTGACTTGTAGATGAAGGAAGAAGGCTAACATAAAGAAATGCCATCTGTAGAAGTGCAAAAATTCTAATTTTTGATACCAAGGAAGATGCCATCAAGGGTGACCCAAATGTGCGAATGAGCCATCAAGAGGGGCTTCCAAGTAGGGGAATTAGCCCCTAGTTGCACTCTTTAACATATCTCCTCCCCATCTCCTTTATCGATCATCCTTCGATAAAAATATTTCCCTCTTGCAAAGGTACAAATAAATTTATGATTATGTTGTGTTGCTCATTTTCTTCCATGGTTAGCATTCTTGTTCTTCTCATTGCTTTTGTTCCACTAGGTCCACTCCCTATTGACCTCTATTTTATCCTTGTAAAAATATCCACATCTACCTCCATCTTTTGCTTCTATGGGTTTTTAGTAGCCTTACATGTGGTAATTGTCCTTTTGTTTGTCCAATTCCCCTTTGGCATTAAGATGTGGGGTGAAGAGTCATGTCTATTCACCAATGGGGCCGATTTGTAGATGAAGGATGAGGTTGACATAAAGAAATGCCATTTGTAGAAGTGCAAAAATTCTGATTTTTGATGCCAAGGAAGATGCCATGAAGGGTGACCCAAATGTACGAATGAGCCATCAAGGAGGGGCTTCCAAGTAGGGGAATTAGCTCCTAATTGCACTCTTTAACATATCTCCTCCCCATCTACTTTGTCAATCATCCTTCGATGAAAATATTTTCCTCTTGCAAAGGTACAAATAAATTTATGATTATGTTGTGTTGCTTATTTTCTTCCATGGTTGGCCTTCTTGTTCTTCTTATTGCTTTTGTTCCTCAAGGTCCACTCCCTATTGACCTCTATTTTATCCTTGTAAAAATATTCACATCTACCTCCATCTTTTGCTTCTATGGGTTTTTAGTGGCCTTACATGTGGTAATTGTCCTTTTGTTTGTCCAATTCCCCGTTGGCATTAAGATTAAGTAGTTTGTCCTTAGGGTGCTATCAATTCTCTAGTGGAATTTGCAATTGGGGTGGTGTAGTACTCACATGGCATTGGGTTGATTGCATTTGCTACCACTATAACCACTAGATGAACTACACCTTCCTCTAATGTGGACACATGTTAATAAGATGATGGAACCAAGGACCTCATATTATTTTACATAACACCTTTATAAGGTTTTCCAAGTGAGAATAGGTATGAGCTTGATCAAGGTTTGTATTCACTACTATTTCTCAGAGGCAAAATCATCATAGATGTTGTAAGGTGGTAGTGCCTTGTGCCATTGTTGGGAAATATTTACATTTTTATATGAAGGGTGGTAACTCTAACATAACCTCAACATAAAATCTCATTGACAAAGAAAGATCTAATATAAATTATAACCCCAATAATTCCTTTTATTAGTACCAATGATAATAGATTATAATACTAATTTCTTCCTTGGAGTTCCGACAATCATAATTTACAAAATAAGGGCTTTGTACCTACACCTTCTTCCTCCTCTTTTTGTCCCCACTACTAAGCGTGGACACAATAACAGTCTCCACAACAATGGGCTAGCAATGGGAACATGAAGTGTTCAAGTGATCATATGAAGCTTAATCATGTCACTAATATATTTGGCACAATAAGCTGAATCATGTCACTAATAGATCTGGCACATTGCAAGAAAATCATTAGTGGAAATTTGGGGTCTAAAATATACCACCTATAAAATTTCTTAAAAATATAAACACTAAATGTCATTCTTCAATTAATAGGATTTAGGATGATGATGTTTACCGCATGGATGAAGAGTGTTGGAGGGAAAAATCTTTTTTTCCTCCGTTTATTTTCAATTTATCTCTTTATAGTTTATTAAAAGTATGAAGTGCATGCATTTGTTGGATGCACTATTAAATTCATCCAACGAATATTTAGATATGATGCTTTCATAAACATGTCATGAAATAAAATGAAGTTACATGAAATACATATCTTTTTGAGAAATACATTTTTGGTTTAGTATAATTTCAAAAAGAGAAATACATGTTTAATGTAAATCAATCTATATTAAGACATTTTTCCATGTAATTTTAGTTTATTTCATGATAGATTTATTAAAAATGTTAAGTTTGATTACTTATTAGATGGAATTTAATTTTTCATCCAACAAGTACTCACAGTTGATACTTCTAATAACCTCACAAGGACCAAATTTTCTTTCTTTCTTTTACTCTACAACTCCTAAAGTCTTATTTTATTATTTTTCTTAGGAGGTCCATTTTAGATGTTAGGCCAAGAGTAACTCCACGAATACGAATTGTTTTGCATTAAGGGAGAATATGAATATATACAAGGGGAGGGAGACTATTGGGTTTCATCTCCGAATGTCTCTTTGTCTTCCAACTTTTATTTTTACTATTTACAATATCTACATAAGTTTATCTAATCCCAAAAATTAGGTGTCAACATCACCCCCTTAATCTGAAGGTATGTTAGTGAGTCCAACCATCATTATGTATATTTCAAACTTTCTCTTCCAAGCGCTTTGGTGAAGATGTTTGCAATCTGATTATTTGTGGAACAATGGTATAGGTGGATTGTTTTGGCCTTAACATGATGTCGAATCAAATGATATTTTGTATTGATGTGCTTGGTTCGATCATGGAACTTTGGGTTCGTGGCCAACTTTATTGCATAAGTGTTGTTAATCAAAAGAGGATTTGAATGCACTTGTTTCCCCTGCAAATCTTCCAGAGTTTTCCCGAGCCACACAATTTCCTTTGTTTCTTCAACTACTGCCACATATTCTGCTTCAATTGTGGAATTTGCTGGAATTGATTGTTTGCGTGACCTCTAGGAGACAATTCCTGATCCAAGAATCATAACATAACCTGAAGTAGATACTTCGAATTCTTTATCTCCATTGAAATATGAATCAGAGTATCCAATCACGCTGAAGTCATCTACCTGTGTATACTTGAGTCCAAAGTCTTTAGTTCCCTTCAAGTACTTTAGAACTCTTTTTGCAGTAGACCAATGACTCTCATATGGATTTTGCATAAACCTGGAGAAGATTCCAACAACAAATGAAATGTTTGGTCTGGTAGTAATCAGGTAGTTGAGACTTCCTATGAGTTTTCTATACTTTGTTGCATCCTCAAATTCTTTTCCTTCAATGGATGTGAACTTTAAGTTCTGTTCCATTGGAGTAATTAAAGTATTTCACTCAAGCATGCCACAATTGTTCAAAAATCTCCAATGTTCTTCTTCTGAGAGAGAGATAAACTTTGGATGTTGAGTTACTTCAATACCAAGATAGTAGTGAACATAGCCCAAATATGTTATTTCAAAACCTTTACTCAGTTATTTCTTTATGGATGCAATGTAGTTCTCATTGTTCTCTGTCATCAGAAGATCATCTACATACACCACAAGATATACAACTGTTTTTCCAACTTTCTTGACAAAAAATGTTGCATCATCAAGATCATAATGTTTGAAATAGAGTTTTGGAAGATACTCAGTTAACTTCTCGTACCAAGCTCGCAGTGCTTGCTTGAGGCCATACAAGGATTTACAAGCTTGCATAATTTGTGTTCCTGACCTTACAAAAAATCCTTACGGTTGGGACATAAAAACATTCTCTTTCATATCTACATTCAGTAAAGCAATTTTTACATCCATCTGATGGAATTTCCAACTGTTCTGAGCTACCAAGGCAAAGAATGTGCGGATGGTAGCCCGCTTTGTTGTTGGGAAAAATGTCTCCTCATAGTTGGCCCCTTCCTTATGTGCAAAACCTTTTTCACAAACCTGTATTTGTTCTTGTCAAGTGAGCCATATGCTTTATACTTGTTCTTGAAGACCCACTTGCAACTTATTGGTTTGGTTCCCAATGGAGGATCAACCAGCTTCCAAGTGCCATTCTTTATCAAGCATCGTATTATTTTTGCATCGCTTTTGTCCATTCATTATGAGAAGCGACTTCTTTGAATGAATTTGGTTCAAAATCTGTAGACAAATTTAGTTCACAATCATAAGAAACATCCATATCAATAGGTGAATCATAATCGTCTACATCACCTCCATTTTGTCTAGTTGAGCTTCTTGTTCCTACCTTTCCGACCTCATAAGGAAAAACACTTTCAAGTGTCTTTGTCAGCCATTTTGGAGGACCTTTCTGAGATGGCCAAGGCTACTCAGTTGATTGAGATGGGGCTGAATTAAGATTTATTCTCCCAATTCTGTCAACCACATCACTCAAAGTGTCATAAGTGGCTAGAGCTTCATGTGGGGGAGAGAGTGCTTCAGAAGAAGATACCACAAATATCCAGTATAGGGATCCCCCATTCAAGATGTGGAATCTCATTGTCAAACTCTTGAAAATGCTTTGCATGTTCGAATCTATCCAAGCGATGAAGTTGCCGCTCAACAAAATTGTTAGTTTTGGAAGATTAAAAAAAAATCACATCTCTAGATATTATAAACTTCTTATTCACTTCAGCATAGAGACGATATGCTTTGGAGGTATTTTAGAACCCTAAGAAGATACATTTGCGACTCCTTGCACCGTTTTTGTTTCTATGTTCCTTAGGTATCAAGGCATAACATATGGAACCAAAAACCCTGAGATGCCTCACCAAAGGAATATGGCCATACCACATTTCAAGGGAGTATTGTTTTTGAGTAGCATTAGATGGACATCCATTCTTTAGATACACAAGACATAGAACTGCATCAACCCAAAACATCAGCTTAACATTCTTGAAAAGCATTATCGAACATACCATATAAGATTGTTCTGTTCATTCTTTTAGCTACTCCATTCTGTTGGGGATTATAGGGCATGGTTGTTTGATGTTTGTTCCCATGCCGGTGAAGATAGTTTTCAAATTAATTTGAAGTGTATTTTTTTTCCATTATCAGTAAGAATAGAGCCAATATGAGATTGTGTGCATCATTTTCAATTCATGCATGAAAATTCTTAAATGTTTCAAATGCTTCAGATTTTTCTTCAATAAATAAACCCAACACATTCTAGTGTAGTCATCAATAAATGTCATCATACATTGATTACCATTTGCAGAAGGAGCAAGCATTAGGACACATAAATCAGAAAGAATGAGTTCAAGCTTTCTATGTGCTCTGGAATGAGAGTCATGAAAACACTGTTTTCTGTGCTTTCCTAAGATACAAGCATCACATTGCTTAAGTTTCCTAGGAATTATAGGAAAACCAGTAACACCATTTTTCTTCAACAAATGAAGGCTGCCATAGTTGAAGTGTCCAAATCTAGAGTGCCGTAAAAGACTTGATAGAAGTGTACCTTCATCATAGTGAGAATTGTATGAAAAGTTTTGTGCACGAGTAGATGTTCCTTGCAGCTTCATAAGTCTTTCTTATTCTATCCCAGTCATGACAAGTGAGTGATCTGATGCTTCTTTGACCTCAACCTTGCCATCAAATATGTTAATGGAGTGTCCTTGATAGTAGATGTGGACCAAAGACAACAAGTTTCCCTTGAATTACGGGAGGTATAGAACATCATGTAGAAGAAAGTCTGGAAGTCCAAGCAATTTGAGCCTGATGGTGCCAAACCCTAATGGCTTGAGTTTTGACTTGTCTGCAAAGTATACAACTCCATCAACATTGACGGTGAATTATTCAAAGAAATCTCTCCTGAAATTCATGTGGCAAGTTGCTCCTGAATCAAGCAACCAAAAATATTTCCATGAAGCAAGTGAAGCTTTGAATAAGTCTTTAGTTACTCCAATGTTGCAATGTGCCACAACATAATGAGCGGACTCAGGTGCTTTTCCTTTCCCTTTGTCAAGTGTTTTACCTTTTCCTTCATTTCTTTCCTTCTCAATTCTGACCGAAGAAACTTACATGTGGAAGCATCATGTCCATGTGTATTGCATAGTATGAAATGAAGCCTATCAAACATTTATCCTTGGAAATGTCTGCCCCCCCGCCTCTAAATTTCTTCCTTCTGCGTCCTCTTTGACCACCTCTTCCTCTAGTAGAATATTGTGCGTGATTCTTCTCTTTTTGTTCAAGGAACACAACTTCTTTAGTAGGCTGAGGAGTTGTCTTTTTCCCAAAATCCTTCTCTCTCTTAACAAACTTCTTCTCAAGGGAGTCAAAGGTAATCTCCTTAAGGTTTCCACTTGTTTGCAATGACGCAAGATAATGTGAATAGGTGGGATATTGACATAATCTATGAGAGGGATATCTATTTCAACACCAATGGATTTTATGTGATGCATAATGAATCTTACTTTTGATGCTAAGGAAAGAGGGTCATCATTTTTCAATTCAATATTGAACAACTTAATCATCAATTGAACAACTTCAAGTCCAGAGTGTGAGTCATACAATTCCTTCAACTTATTTAAGGCTTCAAAGGCATTTGGAAATGGTGAAATATGTCAACTCACCTCTTCATTCACAAACGTTGTCATCAAGGCATAAACCTTGCTGTCCTTATTTTCCCAAATGGTAAGCTCCTTATCTGGAGTGGGCTTTTCAGGTGCATTGTTTCCTTCTTCTTCACAAATCCCTTTCCACAACTCATTGAAAATAAGGGTGTGTTTTATCTTCCTGGACCACTCATGGTAGTTCTCTTTGCTAGTGAGAAATACTCCCACTATGGAGATGAGTGAATGCATCATCAAAAGGGATTATGTTCTTTTGATTTCCAAAGTAATTTTTGCCTTACTATTTTTTTTTGCTTTCTTATTTAGATAAGAAATTGATTTAATATACAAAAGCAAAGCTTTTAATGGTATCATAGCCAACCCCCATTTTTATCAGTTTTCTGCATCGTAGCCCCTGAAAATTCTCTGCTATACTGCTATATTATCCCATTTTCCTCTTTCATGTAACTCCTTCTATAACGTCCCTATATTGCTGCATATTGTAATGAGAACATTCAAATACACCTTTGCAAGCCATTCTCCAATTATTCTCTGCATTGGTGCTGTGTGTATGGTGCGTTGAAATCCTTTTGAGGACGATCTGCATTGAAGTTTTTTTTTGGTCACAATTTATGGTGGGAAGCCACATATGATTTGGTGGTAATGCTCAGTTCAAATCCAAGTCAGCCTTGAAGGAAGGGATTTAATCATCCAACATAATCGGGCTCTAGTACCATGTCAGGCCAGGAGTAATCCACGAATTCAAATTGTTTTGTATTAAGGGAGAATATGAATATATACAAGGAGAAGGAGACTATTGGGTTTCATTTCCAAATGTCTCTTCATCTTCCAACTTCTTTTTATTTTTACTATCTACAATATTTACGTCAATGTATCTCATCCCAAAGATTAGGTGTCAACATTAGATGCTAGATTTCCCGTAATGAATGTCCAATATATTTTTGCTAAATGTGAACAAGACATTTCATATACTAAAATAAACATTAGAGATCCAAAATATTCAAATCCTTAACTAATCCTTGTGACTAAAAACTATACTATAGAGAATTGGGAAGCTTTATTCATTGGGGAATATAGAAGACCCTTTAAGGCTTTGACACTATAAAAAATTGATCCAATAGGTGCGTAGGTGTCTCTCATTGAGTGACTAAATTGAAGGAATCAACAAGGACTACAAAATTAATATGGTTTTGATCTTCCATGTTGTTTCTACGGGTTGCAAAGAAAAGTAGTAAAAGAGTAAGAAAATTCCTAAAGCAATGAATTAATTTCCATAAAATAAAACTAGTAATTGAAATATTTAGCTTTGAACAAACACAAGTTAATAAACAAAGAATAAGTGTGCGTGAGTAATTAATATTGTGATTCCTTGGTCCCTTAGTATGTGTTTTGTCTGGTGCCAATGATAATTTTAAATGTGTTATTGGGGTGGGGAAGGTACTACCTTGAACACATCACTGTATGTACTAGAAATCCTCAATTTAACAATGTTTTTACCTTGAAATGAGTTCTAAGACATGGTAACTAAGGTAAAACTCTATAAATTGAAGGTCAACACCATATACAATGATCTATAGACATAGAAGTGCAATGCAATGTATCAAGTGCGAAATTTTGGTGTCAATTGTTTTTTGATTGAGTTTTAGAAATTTTTAATTTATAATGGAAGAGGAAGCATTGCTCAATCTCATAGAGGAACACAACATTTTCTCGAACATTCATATGCATCCCATAATAGATATGGGAATATACAATGATCCAAAGTCAATCTACATAGTTGTTATATTTATTTTTTGGAGAAGACAAGATTTGTGATCTGTATGGTGCACTTTGGGTCAAATCTTGAAAATTGCAGTATTGGACAAAAATTTAAAAAAATTAGTTTGACATTAGGGGAATTTGAGGAACCAAATAAGCCTTAAAATATATATATATATACACTAACAAAGTAAAATTTTAAAAAACCATTAAGATTCAAGATGATATCATTCCCAGAGGTTTATGTTTTTGGAGGGAAAGGATAATTTTATTTTCAATGTATTTTCAGCCCGTCTCCTCATAGGTTTACTCAACTGTCAATTGTAGACACCCATTGGATACATAATTAAATTCCCCCTCACAAGTACCCCAACCTACATAACTTTTGAATCCATCCACATCGAAAAATGAAAAATATACGAAAAAAGTGTTTCATGAAAACATATATATATATATATATATATATATATATATATATTATATATATTATATATTATATATATATATATATATAATAATATATATTTTAATTCTACTCAATCAAGAACATTTTTTTCACGTATTTTCAAGTTTTTCACTGTGGGTCTACTCAAAAGTATGCATAATGGGTAGTCTTTGGATGTAGAATTTAATTATGCATCCAACTGGTGTATACACTTTGAGTAAACCTATAAGGAGATAGGATTAAAATACAATTAAGAGTAGTGTTCTTTCTTTTCTTTTAAAAGTTTATCTCTTATTTTTATTATTTTCCTTAGGAGGCCCATTTTAGACATAAAAATTCCCTAATGGGTTCTAAAAGTAGAATTTTGGGGTCTTTAGCTTCCATGAAAATTATTTTGGAGCTCTTCATTACATTATATAGGTTTACAACTTTCCAATGACGGGTTATTTGTGTCAAATGAATATTGTATGTGAAAATTATTCCCTTGACAAGATAATGATTCAATTACTCCTCACAAGTCCATGTGGCAGTGACATTAATGCACCATAATTAACCTATGCATGGTTAGTAAAGTATCCAAATCCACTAAATCCAAACCACAACCCCAATGGCCAAGGGAGTTCCAATGCTCATTGAAAGGAGGGAAAGGGTTGCATCTCTTATCTAGCCATTTGACGTTCCATAACATAGGAACTACCAAAATGAGTAGAGAGATAAATTAGTAGAGGATAAAGAGAATTATGTGGGAATTATACGACATAGTGTCTAATAACTTCATAATGAGCTAAAAAATATCTAATTTTTCCTTCTAATCTTATTTAATCAAAAGAAAGGGACAATCCTCCATTTGGAATTTTACCGCATTGTGTTCCTCCAAGGTAAAGATTGTGTGCACTTTGTTCCATTATATATATTTGGTATTGTAGTTTTCTTCTCACTTCACAATAGGTATACATAATTAAATGTCGTGCTTTATATTTTTGTTAACTCACAAAAATTATGAAAGGAATAACCACATAGTTAAGTATGAACTCATTGTAGTAGAAATTAGTTTAAGATTTATTTTCATGAGCCAATCATTGGAAGATCCAAGGTGATTTATAGATGATGTGATTGAGGGTGTGTATGTGATATGAGGAGTGTAAGAATAAGGGATTCAAGGGCATTTGACTAATCAACTTTAATTGACGTTTGATTGCACAACTAAAACACTAGAAAAATTATTGATTTATAAGAAACCGTGAAGCTAGAAGGACCTTAAGGAGTATCTAAAGAATTTAAAGAGGACAAAACAAAGGGTTACAACATAGAGAAAGACAACTGAAATCATAGTAAAGTTGTATAGATTTGATATCAAGTAGTGACTTCTCCATAGTTTTTTATATGTCATTGGGTATGTAAGGCACATATTTTTCTTTGTTTGTAACACAAATATACCAACTTGACGAGAATTATAACTTGAAGACAAGAGATATAATCCTATAAACCTAAAATTTTGAGTAAAAAACAATAAAATAAACCATCAAATAAAAAAATAGTGTTACTAGTAGCACCTTTTCTTTATAGGGGGTGATTGCATTTAAAATTACAACCTTGTGCAATCATGGCCTTAAAAGTTGTAATTTTGTTCCATAGAATATTTTTGGTATTAAGGTCTACTCGGGAAATACAATTCATCCCACTCTTTAGCCCAAAATGAAATTGTAACACCCCTAGAATGTAAATAACATGTATATGTGGAAATAAGTTGGTGAGTTGGGACACACTAAAAAGGTTGGTGAGTCGAGGACATTTTTTGAGGGCCTTTATGCCTAGGTACATATGTGTTATGTATTATGGGAGGCACTGTACCCATGTGCATGAGGGTTTATGTTTTGAGGCTGGTATGACCATGTGCACATGATTTATATTTTGAGGCTAGAAGGTATGGTAATGTAATTATCATGACGCATCTATATTAATAAAAATATAATGGCTACAAATCGAAAAGACAAAACGAGTATGGGGAGCTAAGACTCCATGGATGAGTAAAAGAGGAACATATGATTTAAATAATCATTAAAAGTGAACATGAAAATGACCAAGGCCCATTAAGTGGCTTGGGGAAGTGCCAAGTGGCATAAAATAGGCATGCATATAGAAAGGGGCATGTTGGCACTGTGAAGGGGGATTCCTATTCATCCATTCTAGCAGACAACCACTAAGCACAAAGTCGGTTGTAGAAATGAAAGCCTATAAGGGTACCTAGAAGACCCATGGAGTTAGTGGAAATCCTGGAAGCTATAGGGATTTGGAACATTCCTATCTGGCTAAGTAATATGCCCTGGAAGGTGGTGGCACAAACCAAGGGACTACATGTGCAAAGAAGGTTGTGCATCACTTGGGTGTATGCTGATGGGGAATGTGAGCTTGTGGTTGGAGTTTTCCTGGTTTCATACCCTGGTTGTGTGAGGTCTTGGAAGGGTACTTGTAAGATTTGTTGTAACACTCCCTCCCACCCTCTTGGACTAATCTTGACTGAATGGGAGGTGTTACTTTCAATTAACCCAACCTCCATTGTCTCGTCATGAAAATGGGGTTACAAAATTTATCTTTTGCCAAAGTTAATATAATTAACTTTGGCCTACACCATCATGCTCAACTCATCAATAGCTTCACCATCGTGCTCATCTCATCAAGAGATTTCCAAATATGTAAACTTCTCCATGATTCAACCACTGGATCAAAAATTATGCCCACTTGAATATTGGGCCCCAAAACCTTGCCACATCATAAAGGGTTCAATAGGTGACACTCATGTCGAATCACTACCTCATGTGGGTCAATTGTGGCACCTTCCATGTAATAACACCAAAGCGCCACTGTGCCCCATGCTATACTCTTTCTAAGGGTGTTTTAATCAATCTTCATGCTGTGTTAGACTTATTCCCATAAATTCGACAAAAATATCTTTGTCTAATGCTCCTATTGGACCACATCTTTCTCTCTTTTGCATACATCCTTTTGACCCCCATGGAGCACCATAAACATTCCTGTTAACTAACGAGGCATTCTTCATTATGTGACTTCTATCTTTTTTTCTAATTTCGTCAACTCTATGGTCCTTTACGAAAAGGCACCACTAACCATTCTCCACAGTCCTACGGTCCACGGTGATGTGGCCCCTATCCATGTGAGAAATCACGTTCTTTCCACATGGTCGTTCCTTTCTAAGTTTCACCACAATCCTCAACCATGTTTCTTCTAGGTGACACGTAATCCTAACATCCACATCACCACCTCTTATTGAATCTTACTGACATCATGTTGACACAAGGGTGAAATCATCCTGCTACTTCAGCTCAAGTCTTGGGTCCCATCAGGGTCCCAGACCTTCATGCAAAGCAGTGATTACCCCATTTGTTGACAGAGAGGGATCTCTGCCGCACCCTCTATCAATAGTGCCAACATTTCCAACATGGAATAACCACTTGTCATATCTCTACTATGCCACGGCAATATTGGTGACAGGTGACGAGAATTTTCCCATCTTGTTTCCTTTGTCAACCACACCCCTTTTCACAAACAACCTCCTTGTGTTCCTAGCGTGGCGCGACACAAATATCTCATTACATGCTATTTTAGATCAATTCCTTAAAAAATTTACAATGCTTCCTTGGAAGTTATTTAGGCTCGCTCGATCCACCTACAATCCTGTTTTGTACGAGCCTAGACATGAAGTCTCGAGGCCTTCAAGTCTTATAAGGCTATTCCTGGCACGTATAACACAAGATTGTAATATTAGACTATGTTTAGAAGTAAAACAACAACCATCATACATATTGAAACCCAAATGGTCTCTCTCCTGCTATTGGTAGTGACTTAACAACATAACTCATTAGCTCTAAGACATGGAGGATAATTCACCATTAGAACATACAACTCATAGATTTACACCCATCACGATAGTTCCATGGGATTTATTAAATAGATAATCATAGCATTATCCATAGGCCTTCAACAACCTTTACACTACAACTATTAAAGTTATTCACAAATGAAATATAATGGAAATCACTCACAACTAGAATTGACTGGTTATATCTCAATCAGACACGATCACATAAATGAATTTTCATTCAAGATCGTATCAACATCATAGGGATCTACAAGTCCATTACATCCATGATAATCATTCACAAACAATTACATTGTAACATACATGGAGACATGTTCCTCATTAATACTAATGATATACCCATTACCACAGAATAACAAAAATCAAACACATACACGAGTTACAAGTAAACAACTTATTTTAATAGCTATATGAATGAAAACTAAGACAGGGGCTTCAAATATCCTCCCAATCGTAGGTCATCTACACTGTAATCCTTTCTTGCAGCTAACCACCCCCAAGCCGAATTCAGACCCGGAGGAGTAAAGTTCTCAAGGGAATTTCACACCAGTCATTCACAACACATGTGAATCCAAAGAACAAAGTGCCTCTACTTTCAATCTGGAAGGAATTTAGTGAACACAATATCTCCACCCAACAATCATTTATGAGAATCCAGAGTCCACAATGCCTCCACCTGCGATCTAGAAAGAATTTAGACACACAATGTATCCAACCAATACTCACTTACAAGAATCTAGAGCTTGGTGCTTCCACTTGATTACACTACAAGAATCTAGAACCCATAGTGTCTCCACTTGCAACTTGACATGAATCTAGAGCATGCCATGCCTCTGTAGGAATTAAAGTGTAGATTCTAAATTTCTCATGAAATTTACTAAATCACAAGACTAGAAGCTTCTTTACTCATCTATGGAAGAACATTCATGATTGATAACAAAAATCATTAACATGCATCAATACTCAACACACATACACAAAGATTTATCTAGGGGGAAGAAACTCCTCAAAACCCCTTACTATTTGTATTGCAATAATCAAAGAATTTGGATGAATACAATATGCTCTACTCAAGATTGACCTCAACCCGCACTTGTATCTTCTATTCTCTTCCTGACTGACTGACCTTGGCCAATAATTGGCCAAAATTTCGAGCCTCCAAGCCCCTATTTACTTGCACTTTTCCTCAAGGAATTAGCCCCCTATTAATTAGGAAATTCCTCAATTTGGACTGAGCAATTCCTATAGGTCCTTCTCTAACTGCATGCATGACCTATACACCTTGGAATAGTTTACAACTGATATTACATTGCCCTTGAAATCCAATCTCAACTAGGTAACTCGAATTCTCTACACGCATGAGTTAATTTAGGCTGATTGATAAGTTAATTGGATGATCACTCAATGTGAAAATAGTTACACACCCTTGACTGAACCTCCACTAGTTCTACTAATAGTGAGAACTAGTTACACTAAAAATAACTCAAATTAAATAGAATAATATAATATTGTAAAAATAATAATAAAATTAAATATAATTTTGGAGTGGGTCATAGAGTCAATCTTAGCCGTTAGGTAGCTGTTGGAGTCTCTGCGCTGTCTATTTAACATGCTTAGCCTGATCTGTTTCTTCAACTTGTCCTGACGATGAACCACACTAGTTGGTTCGAAACGCGTCGACAAAAGTCTATTTCATGTGATCTACGCCGAAGCCTCTCTTATAACTATGATGGATCTCAGAAGCCTCAATTCTACAATAGCTGAGATATATTGCTACAAATTAGCAATAAATCATGTAGATCTGAACTCAAGTATCTCCAACTCGAATTTATTGAGTTAACTAAGTGAAAAGAGGCATGTCACCTCAGTTAACTACCTCTAAGTATTCTGCTGAAATTGAAATTTGAAATTCGAATTTCTCCTAATTTAATCAAGGGAAAATTAAATTAGGAATTTATTGTTGCATTTTCAACACTCCTTGTAAGAAAGAAAGGGATTAATACCCCAATCGCGCTTCTGTGGAACTCGAATTTTCCTCTTGATAAGGCCTTTATCAAAATATCTGCATCTTTTCCTCTGTCGGAATGCACAACAACAAGATAATCCCCCTCTACACACAATCTCGTAGATGGTGATATTAGATGTTGATATGCTTGGATCGATCATGAAATAATGGATTCTTAGAGAGTCTGATACAACTCTAATTGTCACAATAATCACTGTAGGATCCATCTTTTGACCACATAACCCAACAAGAATGTTTCTCATCCCAATAGCCTTACCTGCTACTTGACTTGAAGCCATGTACTTTGGTTATGCTGAGATGAGTACCACAGATCTATGCTTCCTGTTGTACCAAGAAACTGATGTTGACCTAACACTGAAAATTCCTCCTAAAGTGCTCTTCCTATCTGATGGAATCCTCGCTTAACCTACATTTCTGAAGCCTTGCAACTTAATTCCCTCTGTTCGTGTGTACCAAATACCAAACTGAGTAGTGCCTCAAAGGTATCTCAACACATGCTTTGCTTCCTTACGATACAGTTCAATTAACTTAACCATTGCTTGACTAAGCTGGTTAACTGCATAACACATGTTTGGTCATGTGTTCGCTAAATACATGAGTGAACCCACGAGCTTTCTATAAATGGTAGCCTCCACTTCCTCACCTGAAGTGGAATCCTATTTCCTCTAGTTACCTGCTAGAGGAGTGTCCATGGCTTTGCTACTCTCCATGAGTGACTTCTTTAGTATCTCGTTGGCATACTTTCCTGAGAGACTAACAGTTCCCCATATCCTTGCCATACTTTCCTGAGAGACTAACAGTTCCCCATATCCTTGCCATACTTCCAAACCAAGAAAATAATGCATGAGTCCCTTTTCCTTCATCTTGAACTCTCTTGCAAGGCCTCGTTGCAAGATCTGATCATATACTCATCACCAGTAAGGATCAAGTCATCGACATATAACACAGTAATCAATAATTTACCTTCTACCACAATGTGATAAAGGTTTGCATCTAATTCACTTTTAGTGAAGCCCAAACTAGTGAGATAATTATTGATCTTGGTATACGAAGCATGGGGTGCTTGATTGAGTCCACACAACTCTTGCTTGAGTCTGCACACATGAAAATCTTTGTCGAAGGTCTAGAACCCCTATGGTTGCTGAATATACACCTCCTCTTCAATAAATGATTTGAGGAATGATGTCTTCACATCCATCTGGTGGATCTTCCACTCCATCTGCACTAACAATGTTAGAATTGACCAGATGGATGAGTACCTTTCTACTGGAGAAAAGGTCTCCTCATAGTAAATTCCCTCCACCTGAGAGAATCCCTTGGCCACAAATCTGGCATTGTGTTTCTTTATGCTCCCATTTTCTACATGCTTTACCTTGTAAATCCATCTTGAACCAACCATTGATTTGTATGCTGGTGTTGGGACCACTTTCCAAACACTGTTTCTGACAATGGAATCATATTCCACTACCATAGAATCAAACCATACTGGTTTCTCTACAAACTTCCTCGAATGAGGATGGCTCTGTCTCTACCAGATCACTCATTAGAGCCATGTAGCTAGTGTACCGATCTGGTGACCTCCTCTACCTGGCTGTGATGTGGGTTCTTCTACATTATCTTGAGCATCTTGCAATAATATTTCAGCTTCCCTAGTCTGTTTCCTTCTTTCTTTGGATGTCTCTACTTGAGTGGATCTCTTCACTCTATCCTCATTTGCATTTGGCTACTTTGGAACTTCTTGAGGTTCTTCCTTTGGATCCAAAATCTCTTGATCAGGCTGCAACTGAAGCTCCATCTCAAGAGAACACATAATTTCCTTTTCCCCATCAAACTTCACACCCCTCCTAACCACTTTCATCCTGAGAGATGGAAAGTACACACGATAGTTGTGAGGTGTATATGTGTACCCCATAAATATGCCCAACTCTGCTGTCAGCTCTATATTTTTCCTTGCTTCCTTGGAAACATGACAGTAAGTTGATGATCCAAATATCCTGAAGTGTGACATATATGGTTTCTTCCCTAAAAAATCTTCCTCTGGTGTACTCATGGAAAGAATCCTGTGAGGACTCCCGTTTTGAAAATGGACTGCTCTATTGCATGCTTCAACCCACAAGTGTAGTGGTAGGATTTGGTCATGCAACATCACCCGTGCTGCTCCCACAATACTTATGTTCTCGCTCTAAACCACCCCATTTTGTTGTGAGTTATGAGGTTCTGTCAACTACCTCGAATTCCTTCCTTTTCACAGAAATTTTTAAACTCATTCGACATGAACTCACCATCGTTATCACTCCTAATAGCCTTCACTTTCCTATCAGTCTCTTTCTCAACAAGTTCTTTAAACTCACCAAATTTGGAGAATTTATGGTCATTATTATGCATGAAGTAGATCCAACACTTCTGTGAGAAATCATCTACAAATATAACATTTTTCTTATGCATTGCAAGAAAGAGAACCATCTACCCTAGTCGATATGCATGCCAAGGCTTGCTCATGCGACGAAAACTTAATTTGTACTAAAAAGTGAGGTTCTAGAGATAACCGCGCTGAGGGAAAGAATAAAGCTGTTTAGCCTTCTCCTTATCTCCCAAGATATTCATCTTCACAATAGTAGAATATCGAGGAGATGGAAAATCTCATCAAATATCTAACTAAAAAAATTCAACTATTGGAAATTGGGAAGATGGAACCTCTCCTTGCCCCTAAAAATCATCTAGTTCAACAAAATTACTATCCTAATGTCCAAAATTTTCCCAAGAAAAGTTTGAATTATCCTCCAAGGAACCAACCTTCTTACTCTCACCCCGATGTCCCTTAGATCTTACGGAGATGATAATGAGTGGAGGAACCTCCTATCCAACCTCTAAGAAATAATGCTAACCTCATCAAAGATTATGACGATGAAGTGGCTAGTAAACTCATGAATCTAGAGGAGGAAGCCTACCTGAACATTAATTCTATTTATTCCCCAAATGATTGCACCCAAGAACCATTTGACTATTTAGAACAATTTTTTTGGAACCCTGAAATTCAATGTTTTTCCGAATATATAGAGGCACAATTTCAGCATAAATACAAATTCAGAACTAGGAAGGAGCACACACCCCAAAAAGAAACATACCCAAAGAGCCTAATCCTTAGGAATCCAATCCACACCCCATGTTCAAATTTATTCTGCAAAGTGAATTAAATAAACTTAAGATCAGTATGCCTCGTGCCGAAATAATTAAGGTCCCTACTTACAAACAATAGATCAACACCGTCTTCAAAAATACCCATGTTCTAGCACAAGAGATGGAATTTACATATGTTATTAACATTCAAGATCATGCCCTAAAAATAATTATTGAACCCTAGATGGAAACATAATGTATTTTATTTCCTCCTTTCTATATTAGTCTAAAAATAGATGAATGGGCTTTACATAATTGCATCTTAGGTTATGGGGCATCCTGTTGAAAAATGTGCAACAAGAAATGTTAAATTTAGAATGTGCTAAAAATAGACCTGCTAAAAATAGCATGTCTAAAAATAGTAGTTTGGCCAGTGAGGTCATTGGCCACATTGGGTGAGACGTGAAACTGCTAAAAATAGAAAGTTCTAAAAATAGCATTTATGGGTCCCTTCCTATTTATAGCAGTCCCTAGTCTATCCATAGGAAGTAAAATTAATTTTGGTCTTAACAGTAGTTGGAAATATTAATTAATTAATTCAGTTGACTTAATTAGTTAAGGAAATTCGATTTTGAAGTCTTTGTGAGCATGCACATGAGTTGTCCCACTGATTGAGGAATTTATCCTTAATTTCCTCCACTGATTGATGGAATAAGTATGTGTTCTATAATGAGAGAATCAGTTGGATTAGTTCTTACTAGTCAAGTCCAGTTAGATTATTTTAACAAGTTGTTAAAATAATAATATATAGTTTGTTAATGCTTGCATGCATGTGACAACTATTATTTTAGATAACTGAGGATTCACTCATGGATAACTATTGCATGTCAGTTCTGTCAGAGACCCAGTTGAGATCAGATGTGTGGGACAATGTACCTATCAGATGCTTGACTATTTCTAGTAAGTAGTTTTTGCATGATTGAGGAACTAGTGTCCTCAAAGATTGCGTAGTTGGACCATAGGTTGACTTGGTATGTTTGGAATTAATTGCATATGCTTTTGTTATTATTTCCTAAGCAAATTGCACAAGGAAATAGGGATTGAACCATAGGTAAAGCCTTTATATACAGGGCTTGGTTGGTTCATGAGACATATCTTCATAGTTCATTGAGAACTGGATAGCTTGAGAGCTAATTCTTTTTGTACTGTGAAGAGGATTTCCACTTGATTGATAATACATGCTTGGGGTTTTATGCTGGTGCTTTCCCCTGGATATATCTTGTGTTATGTGTGATTATTTCTCTTGATCAGTTATGCATGTTTCTACTTGATGTTGCTCATGAATTCGATTATGCTTCCACTTAATGTTTTGTAGAAGTAGAACAAGTATTATGCTTTAGGAAATTGCATATATCAGTTTGTTCTACAGGTAAAATTTCTACACATCCCACAATTTCATGCCAAAATAGATCATGGAAAAATTTGGGTTGGACATTACGCGGGAGTACAAAGACCCATATTCTGCTAACTACTAAAGAGTTAAATGTCTTGGAATGATCAAGGATTTAGTTGTGGTCCTCGCTCAGGTACCTATTAAAAGCATAGTGATGGATATAGTGGTGGTTGGTGTCCCACCCAATTATGGTATGCTTCTTTCTAGAAGTTGGGGTGCTAAGTTAAGCAGTTATTTGTAGTTATACCTTTCATATGCCACTATCCTTGGGGGGCGGGGGGTAACCTGCCGATTGTATAGTGAATCAAAATTGATGTATACAATTAGTTCAAAAAAGAATCATGAAAAATCCCCTATTTATGCTTACGACGATAATCTGGGCAATTTTTTTCTCACTCCCTTTGATGAAGAGAAAGCCCTCATACATGAAAATAAAGTTGTACATAATATGTCAATGAACTCAAATGTCTTATAGGAAATGTTCTTTGACAAATCATCTTCCAAGGCAAGGTTGGGTGCTAGAGTTGTTTTAATTCCCCTAAATCAGCAGAATGTGGCTTTCCCCTTTAATATAATCTTTGAAACCACCAACAACGTGGTTTAATATGAACCCCTTATATTAGGATTAGAAATATCATGTAAACTCAATATGAAAAACTTAGCAATATTTGGCGACTCCCATATGGTGATTAAGAAATTGACTAACAAATTCCAAATGAAACATCCTCAGGTGTGAGTATACCAAGTATGGGACCTTATTAATAATTTCTTCTCTACCTTTAGCTTTAATATTGTGCCTAGAGAGAAGAAATAGCTAGCTAACACCCTCACCATGATTGTTGTTATCTTCACCCCTCCTACTGAATCAAAGCTAAATTATGAGTTTGGAATTCTGCATCGACCCTTGATCCTGATAACATCAAACACTAGCAGGCGTTTGAAGATGGTCAGGAAATTAAAATATTCATTGAACTAATGGGTGAATTTCCAGACTAATGTATAGAAAACGATAATGAAGAAAACCAAGGAGATATCAATACATCTCACCTTAAGACTAAAATTGGCAAGAATGATATTGTTCAGCTAAAAAATAATTACATTCCTCGGGGGCTTAACCCTTTAGAGAATATTTTTTACCGCAACGATGTTGTTGTGAATCCGAATCTTAGACCCCCATTTTATAGGCCATTTTGTGACATATGGTCAACGGGCCTTTAGCTGGATCAATCAACATCCTTTGACCCCTTTCATCATCCTTGCACAAATCCCTAAGCATGCTATTCTGAACCCTGCGTTTCTTCTGGAAAACACGTTTTTTCATTCATTTTAAGGACCAATGCACCCTGATATCTTACTTGCTAACATTGTCTACTAGGTTTCCCTACTCTACACCCGCTCTGATCACCAGTAGGTTGTTCAGTGTTGAGGGAGCATTGATACTAGAAATTCAGGAAAACAAAAAAGAATCTCAAAGCTTCCTCTTCCATATGCTTCCAGGATCTGTTGTAACCATTTACCTAAGATAAAAATATCGAATCCTATCTTATCCTACCTTGGATTTTTCATCCATTTTACCTTGAGCTCATCCTCCCATCAAGAGTGGATCTTAAGTCGATATTGGTAAAAGGATAAGACTTCTTGAGCTACCTCCTTCACTTATATATTTTATTCAATCCATAGGAAAGTGGTTGGATTTTGGAGAGTGATTGTACCCTTATGATGCTGTTGTGAGAGATACCTTCCATGCATTAGGGTGATTAGAGGTGCAATTTGTGACAAGGAAAGGGCAAGTCAACTTAGAGGAGCTCTTCTACAAGATCAACACTTATTTTTAGTTGTAACTCACTCCATTTCTATTAATGCAAAGAGTTCTTTATTTTCCTATATATGATGTTATGGTTTCATATATTTCAATACTATGTTGATCTATTGAATAAAGTGATTATATGATGCTACATAGATTCCATGGATCGTTGGCTTGTGTTATCTTACTGTGTAAGTTATAATTATAGAGATCAAAGCTACGATTGGAGCATTCAAGCCAAGGAAGGAGTGAAGCATAACACTAATTCTAGGTAGGATTTATCCTATTATCTATTTAATTTAAGGAAAACATTAGTCCCTTTGTCTTTACTTTGTTCTAGGTCAGTCCACTAGGCCCAGGAAAGATACTTCTGTTCGCAGTGGTAGATTATGCATAATAAATTAGTGATCATACTAGGGAACGATGTATTACCTTGGTGGTTTATTTGTCCAATGTGCTTATATTACCTCTTATTCATACCTTTATTGTCTTATTTAGTGAATAATAAATCTAAGAAGACCTTTCGTTGAGTCTCAATTGAAATCCTTGTGTTAGAAATTTGCATCCCTAGACCAACACACTCTCTGGTCTTCTGAAAGAGCGTTGAATCCTAGCTAAGCCTTATTTGTGCCCGTGTTGCATAACATTGGTGCTTTCTTTGAACCTATGTTGGCCCCTATTCATGCACACATTTTATTTTGTTTTTATTTTCTCTCTAATCAACCTTGTTCCAACTTCTCTTCCTTGAGTCTTTAAGTGTTTTGTGGTCCCTCTAAAGCCTCTGTTTGGTTTTCTTTTGTTTTTAGTATATTTGGTAAGGATTTGTTTTAATATTTTCCTTTGTTCTTATCATTAGGTCATTTTCAAATTGGTTTTTTTTTTATCATTGAGTGCTTAGATGAATTTGTGTTCTAGTCATCATTCTAAAAAGCTTGTTTGAATCAGTGATTAGACTTTGCATCTTAGTTTTCATCATTTTCAAAAATTAAGTGACATGAAAAGAAAAATATTTGCATCAGAATTTAGGATTTTTGGTGTGCGTTGAAATTGGAATAGTAGCATTGAAAAGGGAATTTCATTTTGCACATTGTTTGCTGCATATTGTTTCCTGCATACTCTTTGGCTCTTCCCTTATATAGATTTTAATTGACTGAGAAAGATTTCATTTCCTCATGCTAGTTTGCATTTTAGGATATTTAGGTGAAATTCACAATGAGCCCCAAAATTAAAACTTAATTGAACATAAATGCTAAAATTTATTGAATCAACATAAGGACCATTTGTAACATTAACTCCAACATTTATATCTATAAGCTAGAGACGTGTTTCGGCGTTGTTAAACGTAGGAGTTGTCATTGTTTTCCAATGTTATATCTTGAAGGTGAAATCTTTTTCCACGTATGTGAGTGTATAGGATCATTCTCCATGTACCTTTCGGTATATTGGATGATGCTCCATGCATGTAAAGTATATGAGAATGCTCTCATCGAACGATTACACATTAGAAAACACTACTACGGACTGCACTTCCACGTACCATCGAGTATATTTTGGAATTCCACCATAGGTTACTATCCTCACCATAGGTAATTGAGTCGGTCACCTTGTATACCATGATACACTGAGCACAACATTCAGGGAGATTTTCTACACGTACGTTAAGTCCTTGGTTCTCTAAGGTGTATATTGTAGTTCATGGTTACTTGGTAAACCCTTTTTCCTAGTTAACCCTTTGTTTTATTTTTGTGTCTTTAATTTCTAAAATCAATTAATTGACCACGAAATAAAATATTCTTCATTGAAATACTCCTTCGTAGATCTTAGGTTGGGACTAATGGCAATGGTTCTTGAGTCCACCAATCAAGGAAACCCCTCTGACAGGAATCCTAGTCCTTAACCTCCTTTTGGAAATATTAGTGCTCCTTATATGGTAACATTGTCCCTTCTGAGATTTACCATTGGATTGCCAGTTTGGTTGGTTTCAACAGCTATGTTTTCAAATGACCAAACTACTTCTCAACCAAGTTCTCCTCCACCTAAACCATATCAACCTCAATTTGATCCTATACTTGACCCTTTGCCTTCTTCAACCATTTTTTCTTCATCCCTTTCTTCCTCCTTGCCTGGTGAAAGTCTTGATTCTAGTAACCAAAAAGCTAAGAAGAAGAGGACAAAGAAGAAGAAGAAAAATAAGCAGGGGGAAACCAAGAAACCATTGCTATGAATGCAACGAGTATGGAGGAACCTTAAAATCAGCCCTGCAAAGTTAAATTCCATTAAATTGTTTGTAAGGGTGACTAACTTCTTAGAGATTGTCCTAGTATCCCAAGGTATTAGAAGTACGGTCTACAGGCTCATCATCCTTTATCATCAACCTCTGGAGATCGTGTTGGTGATAAACCCTCAACTAGTGATAGTAAGGTCCATGGGAAAAAGGGTAAAGTCAAAGTTCCCTGTAATTTACATGAAGGTAATCATCCTATTCACCATTTTCCTTATATGGAATAAGCCTAAAAGGTGTTGGAAAACCTTACAACCTCTCAACCACGACTCCTGACTGGTTCTCAAAAACTTTCTCCCAATCCTCCACTAGTTGATGAAGTGATTAATTAGAATCTGTCTCCAAAAAATCCCACTCTCTTTGAATGTGAATCCCATGAGTCCATTCCTGACCAACCATTGGTTGAGAAAATGGTTGACTCGTTTCCACCTTCAGATGATCGTACCTTTGCCATAGAGAGTGAACTTCATACCCTCATGTTCTTCTCGTTTCTTTATATTCCAATGAACCAGGGGTCAATCCTCCAATTCAAATGGAACATGGGCTAAATCCTCTCGTTCCCATGATACAGGGGAGAAATTCTCGAATTCCCATAGCAAAAGGGGGAAATTCCCTTGTTCCCATGACACCCCCTCTAAGTAGCATGGTCACTTCTTTTGAATGGAGTCGACTCATAGGATATCATCTCCTCCTTACATGCCCTTCTAGATCATAGTACAAGCTTGTAATTTGGTCGTACCTAACACAATCATAGATTAAGGTGCATTTGTTAGTATTCTGTCCTCAACTATTTGGAAAACTTTGGGTTCTCCACAACTTGTGCCGTTACCTAGAATATGTTGGCTTTTAATAGAGGACCAATCAACCGTTAGGGATCCTTCCTAAGTTTCCAATTACTTTGGTAGGAAATACTATCTATATTGATTGGATTTTAATTTAATCCTTGGGCATGACTATTTTTACGTCATGGGAGCTCTTGTATCTTCACTCTTTTGCGTGATGTGTTTCCTACATGAAGGAAGAATCATGAGTAGTGACCAACTTTTGTTCATTGGTCTTGATTTGAATCTAAATCAACCAACTTCCCTAAATGGTCCTTATATGCAAGTGGTATCTCCCATGCAACATATTAATTATGTGGAAACCTATTCCATGCCCACGTCTACTGATGATCTAGTAGGTGTTGTAGTGCATCATTTACTAGGGGCATTAGAGTATGATCTGTCCATTGGATCCTTTCATACCTTCCAGATCATTGTTCTCCCATGTGATGAGAACCTCTTCGAATCCATGGTCTCTTGGTGGTCTTGATCAAGGTCCTTTGAGTAGAGTTATTTTTCTTATGTCAAGCTCATTAAAAAAGGAAGCAAGGTGTTGGAGCAGGGTTCCTTTTCTTGTGTTAAGCTCCTTAAAAAATGAAACAAGGCATTGGAGTAGAGTTCCTTTTCTTATGTCAAGATCATTAAGAGATGAAACAAGGTGTTGGAATAGAGTTCCTTTTCTTGTGTCAAGCTCATTTAAAAATGAAATAAGGTCCCATAAGCATAGTTATTTTCACGTGTCAAGCTCGTTAAAAGTGAAACATATCTCCCTTTACAATTTGACTCTTTTATTAGATATCATAAATTCCTAGTTGAGTCTTTCACTTGATATTGGAAATGAACCTTCATTCTATCCACCTGTTAGTAACCAATAGCCTACTTGGGTGAATCAAATGAAGCTTGGCGGGCATGTACCTCTAATTGAGTCATTATGCTGGGGGCATGCAAACTTATATCAAGCATAGTTTTCCTTTGTTTCAAGCTTGTGTAAAAATGAAACCAATTTCAAGCATAGTTTCCAATATTTCAAGCTTGTGTAAAAATGAAACCATTCCCACTTTACCTCCTGTGATTTCCATTTTTATCTTCTTCTTTCTTCCAGATGAGCCTTGGTTTCCTCATTCCATCGCCACCATATGCTTAGCCGATCATACACATTCACTTGGTTTTTGCCCTTTCTTGAGGAACAATTGCGATGAGTGGTCTACTTAGCCAACCCCTTGACCTTTGCATGTTTTGAGAAGTTCCATCATCACCAGAACCAGTTGATACCCTTTATATCATTCATTTCTTCAGGTTGAGTCCTCTTTTAGCTCCTTTTAGACTCCCAAAATACGAAAATATTGATGATCACTTGTCTTTTTGAACTCGTTAAAGTAAATGAAAACATGTCTGCTATGTATACATTTAACCCTTTTCTAGACCGAGATAGACTAACTACAAAAAATGAATACATTAGTCAAACATGGGTAAGAGGTTCTCTTGGGTATTATTTTTTGCCTTTTTGGACCTAAGGGACTATTTACAAAAAAGAACATATGGAGTTTTTTTTTCGCCTCTTTTTCAAACTATCAAAACATAAAAAATATGTCAAGTTATACCTTTTTGGAGTTGTTAAAACATCAAACATCGATGGGGTCATCATTCATGACAGGACCAAACCACTCCTTCTTTGGGTTCGTTAAATATTATGATAGATATTCATCTGAAGGATGAACTTACAAATCAAGCACATGTTATCCTCCTCAAGTTTGTTAAAAAATAAATAGGTACTGACCCGTATGGTTGGGGAATTGGGGAAATAGGGTACTTCATTTGTTAATGGCAACACGTTCTCTTGAACATGACATTATTCCACCTCATCTCTGTGGTTTTTGGATTGGGAAATATACTTATCTTCTAGTTTATCATACCGTTTTAAAGCCTCTACTTTTGGTTTTGGTTCAGTTCTTCCATCTCCATTCAGTGTCATCATTGCGTTCAAGAGAAGTAATTTAGTTAATTTATGCTATAATACTCTTAGGCCTTCATTGCATGTCTTCCTTTCCTAATCCAGTTTTGTATCAACATCATTCTGCCTCAAATCATCATACTCGTTTCATGTTGTTTATGGGGGATACATCGAGGCCCTCCTGCAGCGGGTCGCCTCCTGTCGACATTAACTCATTATCTAGGAAGTTAACTTAGAAATACCCCTTGGTACTTGGTGTTTGCATAAATCAATGGCAAGTTTTCTCACTCTCGGCGATATGTTTACATCATTTGCCTTCAAATGAAAGATTATGTGTGGTGCTTGACATCAACGCATTTATTCACACCATACGAATTGTACTAGAGTACCTTGAGATCCATTAACATGATCGATGATTTCTCTCGTGTCTATTAACGACTTACATCATGGGCTAGTAATCAGATGGTGTCTACCATGTTCAACTCTAGCTCATTGATTCACATGTTCATACTCGTACATTGTTTGGTCATATCAACAAGATAGAAGACCCAAAATCTAGTTTCGTCCATCTGGGCTATGATTTCAGGAGTAATACAAGATCACAAGGTATGATGGCTATGATCATACATGAATTCATCTAGTTACGAGTCCAACATCAGTGATATATGGATGTGTCTTTTGATCATTGTACATGTAATGTTAGCTTATGTGTTGAGTATGGTCATGCGTCCCTCAACAAAGATGCCATGATGTAAATGTTGTTGGCATTATGATGCATTTGTTGTCCTTGATGGTAATTCACATAGATGACAGTCACAATGCAACAGGCTAACAACAAAGGATTACAGATCAAACTCCATAGATTGAAGAAAGAGAAGTATACACTAGTTCATTTTGTCTAAGTAGTGTGTACACACAGGTCCACAGAACAAAAAGAGTGTATACGTATACACACACTCTCACAAGAGGAAAAGTGCGTACAGGTTGGAAAAAAAAGGAAATACAAGAGGAGACAATACTAGGGGTCAATACCATGGTATTATCCCACAATATTGAGCAGAGTAATGACTATTTGATCTCGCCCAAGAATACCACAAGTCGTAAGGGGTTTTGGTCCGAGGTACTGAGAAAGGCCAAAAACTATATAAGGAGGAGAAAATCATTAAGCCAAAGTGTGCAAGTGAAAAGGGTTTCTAAGGAATACTTCTATTTGAAGTATATTTTATGTTGCAGGGGCTATGTTTGTGATTTGATATGAAATATTTTGTGCACCTTGAATTCAATGTTGGATCAGGATCATGAGACCCGAAATGAATTATCATTGAATGATCTGATATTGGTTGGGCCTGATCTGATTGTGTATACCTGTTTTATTCTTTAAATGTCATGATCTAAGTTTGTCTAAAGACCGAAATAGAAGAAAAGTTATGAGTTAATATTTTCAGATCTATACACTGGTTCGTCTCGGTAAAAGCATGTGTACACACAGGTTCTACTCTTCCAAGTAGCGTATACAAACGAAAAACCTATTCTTCAATATCTCACTGATCTATCTGATCAATTCTGTTGTTTTACTGATGTCTATCAATGAAGTCTTCTTAGATCTGAATGTAAAACTAAATGCATAAGGAGTTTGATATCTGATTGATTGATTGTCTAAGTGAGAAGGGTGATCTTTGCTACTTCCTATGTAAAGCTCTGTAAATTGATAGTAGATATTCAGTATATTGTTCGTTGGTATAGACTTGATTCAAAATTTTTATGTTATCAGTAGTTTTGAAGGTATACACAGGTTTGATTAAAGGAAGTAGCGTATACATGCAGGTTGGGTTTAGTAAAGTAGCGTATACATTCTGATGCATGATTTTTGAGCTTGCAGCTAGTTCTGAATGATAATGTAGGTTTATAAGTTCAGCACAGTGTTCTGGTGACAGTGATATGACTATTTAGATTAACTAATTATTGGTTGATGTAGTTTGAAATTTCTGATGGGTCTAGTATGAAAATTTGATGAAACAAGGCCTTCATGTGTACTTTTGTGTACTAGGAGCATCCAGTCTGAAAATTTATGAAACATGGTCCCTGGAGGAAGAGAGAAGGTCATAGCCTTCTGTAGGCCGACACCTACATACTAGTAAACATATTGGCTAGTAAAAGAGCTAGGGGGTTGTAGCTCCCTTCTAGTAGAAGCTAGAAAATGAGAGAAATTTGTAGCCTTCTACAGGTGGTTGCCTGCATACTAGTATGAGTGTGCAGTAGTCCAAGATTGTAAACATATTTTCTTATGATTAAAATAAGACAAAGACGACCACATCAGGTGGTTTTCACCCACATTGATTTTCCACCATAAATTTTGATGTTCATGTGTGTTTCTTATGTTTGATGGTTTATTTTGTTTTTACTGCACTGTTTAATAAGTTACTAATGCATTGGTTAAAGATCAACACATGATAAATTAACTAAATCACAAGTCCTCTAGGTATATGTTGGTTTCACTAATCACAGTAGTGTGTACACGCTAGTTCACTTCACAGAAGTAGCGTTTATAAATCTATTTGGGAAATGAAAAATTATTGATCTGATAATACTGATTCACCCCCCCCTCTCAGTATTATTTCCAACAATTGGTATCAGAATAGGTCCTTTAGAAGAAGCTTGATCACTTGAAGGGAGATATTTCAAAAGGAACAATCATGAAGGCATAGGATCTATCAGACCACCAATCTTCAATGGGAGCAACTCGGTATATTGGAAAACACGAACTTATCTTCAATCGCTTGGAGCTGATGTTTGGGCAATTGTGGAAAACAGATATCAATATCCAGCAGCAGTCCCCACGGATCCAACATAAAGGAAAACATATGAACTCAATGCCAAAGTCGTCAACACCTTATTGGGAAGTCTATCAGAATCATAATTCATCAAATTCATGCAGTTCAACATAGCCAAGGAAATATGGGACATAATCATTTACAAGTACGAATGAGGCTCCCAAGTAAAATGTGCTAAACTACAAACTCTCAGAATCCAGTATGAAACTCTCAAGATGCATAGTGATGAAAGTATTTCTAATTATTTCTTATGAGTAGATGGGATTGTAAATCATATGAGAAATCTGGGTGAAGAGATAAAGGAAGCTGCTTTAGTTGAGAAAATTTTGAGATCTTTGTCTTCTAAATTTGAGTCAAAAGTGTCTGCCATAGAAGAAAAACAGGATCTTGAAACTATTACAATGACTCAACTCCATGGAAGCCTAACTGCCTTTGAAATGAGAAAAGGAGGTCCATCATATATGAGAGAAGCCGCTTTTAAAGTGCGAGTAAAGGGAAAAGTAAAGGAAGAGAACAATGAATCAAGACACATTTCAGAAGAAGAAGATGAGGTAAATTTTGTCAAGAAGCTTCAACAGGGTTCCGGAAGATTTAGAGGTAAGCTACCATTCAAATGATTTTCTTATGGTAGAGTTGGTCATTACGCTGCTAAATTCCCTCATGTCAAAGGAAAGATGGCTGCAGAAGGTAATAGAAGTTATTATACTCATGATGATCGTGATGACTTGTCCAATATTGATAAAGATGATCAAGAAATTAAACTACTCATGGCATATGAAAATGATGCCTTAGAAAAGGAATATTTCCTTAAAGAAATCAGTCAACTCAAAATCAGTTTGGAAGAAAAGGATACAATCACAGACACAATGACACATCAACTCACTGAAAAGGAAAAACACAATGAAGTGTTAGAATGTGAAGTAGTAAGTCTAAGAAAAGAACTTGAGAAGACAAAGAATCTGAATCTTAGATTTGCTAAAGGATTGGAAACGTTAGATGAAATCATCAAAGTTCAATGTTCGCCTATTATGAAGACTAGTCTTGGTTTTCATGAAGGTGAATCTAGCTCACAAGATGAGGTAAGGAACTCCAATGCAAAATCTGAAATTCTCAGCAAGGAGATAAGAGGTCAACCCCATCAACAACTAAGGAAAGAATGACTTCAAAGAAAAAAATTTCCACCTAACTATGAAAGGGATAATTGTTTCTTCTCTCTGAAAAATAATGTTGAATGTTTTTATGTCATAATTTTGGACATGTTGCAACCAGATGTAGAAATAGAATGGTACAAGACCATCACACAGAAAGATCATTAGTTTCCAGGTACTTTAAGGGATATTTTTTTACTTGCAATAGGTTTGGTCACAAATATATTGATTGCGATAGAAGGAATATGAAATATGTAAGATGCTATGCGTGTAACAAGTTTGGACATAGAACAAAGGAATGCAGGGGAAAATTTCACCCGCCATACCAAAAGGAGCAAACATCATCACAATCCAAGGTATTGAAGAAGAAGGAATTGTTGTTAGAAAGATGTGGCATAACTCAGTTTACAGACATAACAGACCCACAAGGAGCTGAAAGTGTAAAAATTCAGTATTCCAATTCTCATACACAGTTATTATGAATAGAAGTCACATATATACATGAGTTAGAAGTTGCACTGTCACGTATATGGTGTTTTTGAGGAAAAAGAAATGGGAAAGACTCATAAAATTAATCTAACATGTTCTGTTCTCATTGATGATGGTTAAAATCTGCTGATGATATGTGGAAGTATTTTTTCCCCTCATAAGCTGTTAATAAGCTGATGAATAACTAGTTGATGATGATGCCTTGATGATTCTTACTAACAAATGCAATGATCAGATCTGACAGTGAAGAATTGGCACAGGTTTAGGGGGAGCATATGTTTCTAATAATGCATTGTTGGCATTATATTAGAAGACCTTGGTACATGACGATAATTATATTGGTTGATCCACATATTTGTTTGATTCAGGTGACTCTTTTGATGATGGACATATATAGGATATTGATCTTGATGCTACTGACAGATGCAGATGGTGCAAATCATATATGGTGCATGATAGTTGTTGATGAATATCACGATCTTGTTTAGATTGTTGGTCCTTGATTATAAATTTCATGTATATCATTTGATGTAAAGGTCATGAAAATAACTAATTTGTAACCCCACTATGCATGGGAATGATGACGTAATAATTGCTATTTTAGTCATGTATAAACATTTGGTATATCCCCACTTGGTTGGGTGGATGAGTCAAATTTGGTGTATCCCCACTTGGTTGGGTGATTGATGTATGTATGATTCATTGATATTAGGGAATTCATACTCAGTTAAGTTATAGAGTCATGTTATTCTTTTGAAAAATATCTTTGCAGACTATACATGTACTCGGGGGGAGCATGGGCAATATAATGTATATCAAAGGGGGAGAATATCTTTGTCCGCCATTTTCCCTTAATGTCAAAGGGGGAGAGTGTCTTGGTGTTTTTGTTGCCATGAAGTTCAAAAGGGGATATTGTTGGTATTATGATTTAGTTGTTGTCCTTAATGGTAACTCACATAGATGACAATTCACAGTGCAATAGGTTAACAACAAAGGGTTACAGATCAAACTCTAGAGATTGAATAAAGAGAAGCATACGCTGGTTAATTTTGTCTAAGTAGTGTGTACATGTAGGTCCACAAAACAAAAAGAGAGTATACCTATACACACACTCTCACAAGAGGAAAAGTGCGTACAGGTTGGAAAAACAGGGAAATTCAAGAGGAGACATACCAGGGGTCAATACCATGGTATTAGCCCACAATATTGAGCAAAGTAACGACTATTTGATCCTGCCCAAGAATTCCATGGGTCCTAAGTGGTTTTGGTTCGAGGTATTGAGAAAGGCCAAAAACTATATAAGGAGGAGAAGATCATTAAGCCAAAGTGTGCAAGTGAAAATGGTTTCTAAGGAATACTTCTATCTGAAGTATATCTTATGTTGTAGGGGCTATGTTCGTGATTTGATCTGAAATATTTTGTGCACCTTGAATTCAATGTTGGATCAGGATCATGAGACCTCAAATGACTTATCATTTAATGATCTGATATTGGTTGGGCCAAATATGATTGTGTATACCTGTTTTATTATTTAAATGTCATGATCTGAGTTTGTCTGAAGTCTGGAATAACAACAAAGTTATGAGTTAATGTTTTCAGATCTATACGCTGGTTTGTCTTGGTAAAAGTGTGTGTACACACAAGTTCTACTGTTCCAAGTAGCGTATATAAAAGAAAAGCCTATTCTTCAAGATCTAACTGATCTATCTTATCAATTCTATTGTTTTACTGATGTTTGACAATGAATTCTTCTTAGATCTGAATGTAAAAGTGAATGCATAAGGAGTTTGATATCTGATTGATTGATTGTATAAGTGAGAAGGGTGATCTCTGCTACTGCCTATGTAAAGCTCTGTAAATTGACAGTAGATGTTTAGTATATTGCTGGTTGGTACATACTTGATTAAGAAGTTTTATGTTTCAGTAGTTTTGAAGGTATACACAGGTTTGATTAAAGGAAGCAGCGTATACACACAGGTTGGGTACAATAAAGTAGAGTATACATTCTGATGCATGATTTTTGAGGTTGCAGCTGGTTCTGAATGATAATGCAGGTTTTTGGGTTCAACACAGTGTTTTGGTGACATTGATCTGACTTTTCATATTAACTAATTATTGGTTGATGCAGTTTGAAAGTTCTGATGGGTCAAGTATGAAAATTTGATGAAATGAGGCCTTCACGTGTATTGTTGTGTACCAGGAGCATCCAGTCTAAAAATTTATGAAATGTGGTCCCTGGAGGAAGAGACAAGGTTGTAACCTTTTGTAGGTTATCGCGTACGTACTAGTAAACACATTGGCCAGTAGAAGAGCTAGGGGGTTGTAGCTCCCTTCCAGTAGAAGCTGGAATACGGGAGGAGGTTGTAGCCTTCTGCAGGTGGGTGCCTGCATAATGGTATGAGTCTACACCAATACAAGATTGTAATTTTTTTCTTATTATTAAACGAAGACAGAGACAACAGTAACAGGTGGTTTTCACCTACATTGGGTTTCCACCTTAAATCTTGGTGTTCATGTGTGTTGCTTATGTGTGATGGTTTATTTTGTTTTTACTGCATTGTTTAATAAGCTACTGATGCATTGGTTAAAGATTAACACATGATAAATTAACTAAATCATAAGTTCTCTGGGTATATGTTGGTTTCACTAATCACAGTAGTGTGTAAACATTAGTTCACTTCACAGAAGTAGCGTATATAAATCTGTTTGTGAAATGAAAAAATATTAATCAAATAATACTGATTCACCCCACCTCTCAGTATTATTTCCAACAAATGTATTGTAACAGATGGTGATCTCGCCGGTTGTTCTTGATCCTAACTTGTCACAAGGTAAGGCACTTCAGTCATCAGTTATCATTTTTTACTTTATGGTTAGGGGGCAATATCTTTGTCACATCTAGTCAATGGACCTTCAACTGGATCAATCAACATGCTTTGACCCCTTTTCATCATCCTTGCACAAATCCCTAAGCATGAATTATTCTGAACCCTAAGTTTTTTCCTGAAAACACCTTGTTTTAGTAATTGTAAGGACCAAATTACCTTGGTCTCTTACTGGATAGTGTTGACTACCAAGTTTCCCTACTCTACACCCGCGTTGATCACTAGTAGGTTTCTCAGTTTTGGGGGTATGTTGATTCTAGAAATTTACGAAAACAAAAAAAATCTTGAAGCTTCCTCTTCTACATCTTCTGGGATCTGTTGTAACCATTTATCTTAGATAAAAATATTGAATCCTATCCTATCATACCTTGGAGTTTTCATCGCATATACCTTGAGCTCATCCACCCATCAAGAGTGGATCTCAAGCCCAGATTGGTAAAAGAATAAGAATTCATGAACTACCTCCTTCACATATATATTTATCACCATCCATAGGCAAGGGGTTGGATTTTTGAGAGTTATTGTACCCTTATGTTGTTTTTGTGAGAGATATGTTTCCATGCATTAGGGTGATTAGAGGTGCACTTTGTGACAAGGAAAGGATAAGTCAACTTGCAGGAGCTATTTTACAAGATCAACACCTATTTTTTGTTATAACTCACTCCATTTCTCTTAATGAAAAGAGTTCATTATTTTCCTATATATGATGTTATGGTTTCATATATTTCAATACCATGTTGATTTATTGAACAAAATGATTAGATGATGTTGCATAGATTCTTTGGATCGTTGGCTTGTGTTATCTGACTGTGAAGGTTCTAATTATAGCGATCAAAGCAGAGATTGGAGAATTAAATCCAAGGAAGGAGTGAAGCATACGACAGATTCCATGTAGGCTTCATCCTATTATCTATTTATTTTAAGGAAAACATTAGTCCCTTTGTCTTTTTATTGTTCTAGGTCAGTCCTTCAGGCCTAGGGAAGATACTTCTATCTGCAGTGATATATTTTGCATAACACCCGAGTTTTGAAATAGAGCCATAAATGTTTCCCATGGGAGGGAAGCCAAATTAGCTAATTTGTCTCAAGCTCTACCCCATCAAATCATAGAGAGATATATTTATCTCCTATCAAAATATTACAATGTCTTTGCCTGTACTTACGATGATATCAAGACTTATGATCGGAATATAATCGAACATCGCATAACTTCAAAAGAAGGAGTTAAGCCTTTCAGGAAGAAGCTCAAACAAATTAACCCTATTTTATTTCTACTTACTGAGAACTATATTAAAAAACTTCTAGATGCCAAGATAATCGTTCCCCTGCAGTGTTCTGATTGGGTCACCAATTTGGTTCCAGTCAAATAGAAAAATGGCAAAATCAAACTCTGTGTACACTTTAGAAATACAATCGAGCCTCACTGAAGGATAATTATCCATTTCCTAGAATAGATATTACCCTACAGAGAGTAGTGGGAGCCACTTGTATCTCCATGATGGATGGTTTTTTGGGGTACAACCAAATAGGCATACATAGGGATGATATGTTTAAAATGTCATTCACTACCCCCTGGGTGACTTTTATGTTCTAGAAGATGCCTTTTGGGCTGATAAATGTGGAAGATACTTTGCAAAGATCCATGGATATTGTTTTTCTAATGAGAAGGACCATTTTATAGTATTCTATTTAGATGATATGATTTCCTTCTCTCAAAGTGATGAGCTACATTTGAAGTATTTGGAAATTGTTTTTCAGAATTGTAGAAGATATGGTTTGTCTCTAAACCCTAAAAATCATATCTTATCCATGACCGAGGGAAAACTAATGGGCCATATTGTATCCTAGAATGGGGTTAGAATTGACCGAGAGAGAGTTTAGGCCATGCAATTTTTCCCTATTATTTGCACCAAAAAAGAGTTCCAAGATTTCTTAGGTAAAATCAATTTTATCCAAAGGTTTATTCCAAACTTTGCAGAAATTGTTAAGAACATAACCAATATGCTCAAGAAAGGAAAATGAGATAAAATGGAATGAGGAAGTGAAATTTTCCTTTTAGAGGATAAACCAAACTATAATGGAAGCTCTAGTCTTAGTTAGTTTGGATTATACAAAGAATTTTATTATATTCCCTTTTCCCTTGGAACATACAATTTTTGCAGTGCTTTTACAGAAAAACCAAAAAAGTTATGAAAATCATGTTGCATTTTTTAGTAAGGCTTTGCAGGCAACATAACTAAAATATAATATCATTGAGAAGTTGGATTATGCCTTAGTTAAAACTTTAAAGGAATTCAGGCAGTACATTTTGCAATCTAAATATATTGTCTATCTTCCTCACCCAACGGTTAATGATATTTTGTTACAACATGACACCGAGGGAAGATGTGGGAAGTAGATAGCCCGAATTCAGGAATACGACCTTCAGTTAAAGCCTATTAGAGTTATAAAAGGTCAATTAATGGCCATGTTATTAATGAAATCTAATTTTGAAGCATTAGGTTTTAGTCAATATACTCTTGTGGAACCAACCGGAGCACCTGAAGATGAGCAGGATAAGAAATCAAGGTTTTTTCTAACCCACACAGACCGTAACATAATCATCCTAATATTCACTTCTTTGTATGGTATGGGAACATCATTATCTCTCTCCAAGCCCTCCAGTTGCCAAGTCACTTGAGTAAGTATGCCAAATGTTCATTAAAGTTAAATTCGATAAAATATTGTATTATAGATGGAAAGCTACATTGGAAATACCCTATATGTATTCTTCTTAATTGTATCTTACCTGAACAAACCAATTATTTAATTACTCAACACCATAGTGGTTTATGTGGTGGCCATTATGCTTGGAAGGCCACTTCACATAGAATTTTAAGGAGCGGCCTATATTAGCCTACCTTGTTTTCTTATGTAAATAGAAAGGTGAGGGCTTATCATCAATGCCATATTTTCCATGGAAATAAAAAGTTGGTTGTTTTAACCAAAGAAACAATAATAATTGAGGCTCCTTTCCAAGAATGGGGGTTGGAATTCATTGGAGAAATTCATCCTCCTTCTAGTAGCCAACATCACTAGATCATTACTACAACTTTTTGTTTTACTAAATGGGTTGAATACATCCCATTAGAAAAGATCGACAATAAGGTAGTCATGGATTTCATGATAGAAAATATATTCTCATGTTTTGGTTGCCCCAAGAAAATTATTGCTGACAACATCAAACCTTTCTATTCTGCAACCTTTTGAAACTTTTGTGATAACTATGAAATTAAGCTTGGTCATTTGACAACCTATTACCCACAGGGGAACGACCTATCCAAATCTATTGAGAAAAGTATTATGAAGATCCTTAAAAATTCCCTAAAATCTAAAAGGATAAATTAGCATGTAATGTTGAAGTATGTTGTATGGGTAGACAGGGTAAGCACAAATAATTCCAATGGCACTTCTCCCTTTCAACTAGTCTATAGTTTGGGTATCATGATCCCTCTTTATCTCGGTTCCAAAATCGTGAAAATTTTACAAGAAATAAATGAGGAACGGAATGATTTGCAACAAAGAATTTACCAAATGGTCCACCTACACCAGAAGAGAGAACATGATTACGAAAATATAGTTAGGAACCAAGCTAAGGTCAAACAATTGTTTGAAAAGCATGCTAGAGGAAGAACCTTTCTCCCTTGTAATTGGGTCCTCAAATGGGATAAAATGAATGAAAATCCCAGTTAACATGGAAAGTTTAACAAATTGTGGCTCAATAGTTTCATCATAGATCGGGTTGGAGATGAGAACAACTTATCCCTTAGGAACTTCGAAGGTGAAGAAGTTGGCCCTGCGATTAACGACCAATTTCTTAAACATTACCCTACGCCTTGAGTCTTTCCTTGAAAAAAATAAAAATACATAAAATGTGCATATTGTATAATGCCATAAAGTATGTATGTAAATAGTAAGTATTGTGCCCAAAAATATAATGTATATGAAAGTAGTAGTCATCATAAATTATTGCTTATGGATTTGTAATTCTCTAGTCTAGGCCATTTCAATCTAAAGATAGTACTAACAACATAATCCAGTCCACTAAGGGACCCTAATGTGATCCTACATTCTTAAATCCTCATTGGGTATAACTACATGTTATTGAGAACCATGATTGGGTTGTAGATGACTTTCTTTCCTCCTTCACGAACAATTTCTAACATTATATTGTCTCTCACATCTATCACATGTCCCTTTTGGAGTAGGGTATGTTGATACCTTTGTCGGGGCTATGGACACTCATTGGCAGTGGAGCAACGTCAACGATACTAGTTTCCATAGTATGTTACCTTCCCACTCCCTTTTACAGTGACTTCTTGTGAGGTATGTTATCAAATTTGTTGGGGCTATGGACGTTTACTAGCAATGGAGCAATGCTAGTGGCATTAGGGCACCCCCAATGTGTTATCTTCCCACTATGCCTAGCGCAAAAGATAAATCCAATTATTAAGCAAGTCAAAATATTATTTTGTCTTAAAAATAAGGTACATGAAGGGCCGCGATTACAAGGTCAAACAACTCAGACAAGAAACCTTTATTGAGAAGTAGTGAATGACTTTGTCGGGGCTATGGACGCTTGCTAGCAGTGGAGAAACATTCGGATCAAATTTCATGAAGGGGAGCCTTAAGGGGATCTTTGTCTTCTACCATTTACAGTTCCAAAATTTAAAATGCATAACATGGTGGTTACCCTAGCATAATGTAATTTTGTGAATCATATTAACCCGTAATGCGACACTGACCCCCCATGTTATTTGAAACTGAGACAAATTAACTAATCTCAGTTATCTTATTATTAAAATTTATATGGACTCGTCCATTGACTAGTCAGTAGTCATATATTTTAAAAGCAATATTCTCTAAAATGACATTTCTACACAATTTAATTACACATTAATCCATCATAAAAGCATAATTGTTGGAAACATAAGACATGAACATAAAATATGCCTTCTAGAGAAGCTAATAATACTTCCATGTGTCTTAATTTTATAACATTTATTAATTTCACAATATATGAAAGGTCTAAAACCCATGCATTAACTTGCATAAGCTTTTATAAGTTAAATGGCTATTTTTCAGAAAATCCATGAGGTTTATAAGTTTCATCAAACAAAATTAAAAACACTTAACTTTTTTTTCCACCTATGGTTTTCTACAAGTCCCAAAATTGTGAAGACTCTTTCAAACTATCAACGCCATCTATTTAGTATGATAATTCAATTAATTCCCCTTGCATATTATCTGAGTTCGTGGAAGGCATGCTCCCAATGGATTTTCCTATGCATTCCTCATGGAAAGTATTGTAAATTCCTAGTAGAAGAGATATCTTATCTTCATTAATCCTGGTCACACGTACATCCACGACATCCATTAGGTATATTACCCTATCCAATTTCTTGTGTAGGGTTTCACACCTAACGTTGCATGCTCCTAAAGCATCTCCAATTGAGAAGAGTTACACCCAATATTTTTATGAATAGTAGGCCTCACTAGTAAGGGTGGTGAATTCGCCTATAACTAGCTATAATGATCTTTAGTATTTTCCTTAATAATATCATCTCTTAGTAGGTATGCTCGTGCCCTAACTAGCATGAAATCTTCCCTCGTATAGGACGTTCCCGTTTGATATACCAACGTTGTTGTTTAGAGTAGGACTCCATATCCCAAAAAGAAGGAACATGGTATGCATTCTTGATCCTCTACAAGGGAGCATCATCCCTAGTTGGAGCCTGTTTTTATCACCAATACCCTTATTCACTCCTAAGTTTTAAACAGTAATATGCCTCTTCGAATAAATATATACACGTCTTAAATATTTCACGAGATGTACTTAAATATTTGGGGTGTAAATATAGGATGGGAATATTTTAAACCAAATCCTTCTAGTGTAAAACTTCAATGGCCCACAGTCATTGGTTAGGATGCAACCTGCATATTTTTTAGTCAGATTAATCTCTCCTATAAGCTTAACTCATCTCTCTATTCCAGAGTATTTGATCGCTTATGATTTAATCAACGGTGCCAATGCATCATCAGGCACTAATATTCTTGATCGATAAATTCTTAGTCTACCCCTGATGCACTGCAAGCATCCATTCCATATTCATTAAATAGTTGTATTACTACATCAAGCATAAATTTTCAAGTGCATTAGTGTATTCCCTTCGGCCTGATGGGATATGAACCATCCATCCATGCATGATCAATGACTTGTATAATTTTTGGGTCTAAAATTGCACAAAAGTTATCCTCTCTATCACACCAGATGGATGGGACACATCCTTGGTCTTCGAGCTAACAAATTAAGGTGCGACAGGTGTCCAACTACCATTAAGTGTAGTCCTACCCTAATTAAACATTTTAATTCACCAACTTTTCACTATTTCTCTTCTGCATCCATCATTTTCTGCATCTCGTTGCGTAGATAGAGAATTGTACAAGGTGTCATCCCACGCAGATTAGGAAATTAAGCTCAAGCCATTGTCATTTTCACTAGGTAAGTAGTCTTTTTCCTCTCTAACTCATTTTACAGCCCGCAATCGATCCAATTCTTAAGAAGGAAGGAAATTCTAAAGGAATTATTTAAATAAACTCTTATCAATGAGTTGGTCGATATTAGAGATAACCAAATTGACCTTAAGAATTTCCTAACTTTAAAAATAACATTAGATTCCCCTTCATGCACCCCTAAAGATGATTAGTGCATCAAGAAAGTTGGAGCTTTTGGCTGTCACACTCCCTCCCATGCATTTCGACCCAGATTTTACCCTTTTTCTAGCTAAGTATTTTGACCCCAAGCCTCAAACTATCACTTCTGTCGTAGACCACCAAGTATTCCTCGAAATAAATGAGGATATTATCAACGAAATTCTAGGCATACTAGCCTCTAAAATAGAGATTACTGATAAAGGTATCAATCAGGAGTTTATTACATGGGAAAAAGAGGACAAGGTTGAGTTTCTCAAAGTTTTGCTCCAAGGCCCTAACCCAAACCTAAATTGGAATTTCCTCTTCCCATAAACTCTCTGAAACCATTTGATCAAAGGCTCATGTCCCAAGTGTCGTAAAATGCTCAAAAATGAAAGTGCTCAAAATTGGCTTGAACCTAAATGACCAGATAGAGCTCGCCCTCCTGATTTTAGCACCGCAAATGGTTCGAAAAACGGTCCCCGTATGAGAAAGTTATGACAAAAACAAAAGTGCCCAATAACCCTTAATTTTTGAATTTTCAAAAAAAAAATAAAAAAAGAATATTCCACAGAATATTCCTTGGAATATTCTAGGGAATATTCTTTTTTGGGAAGCCAATCACAGGTTGCCACGTGGTAGGCTCGGAGGCCGCCATGTGGCCCAGGATGACGTCAGCAACATGTATGGGCGCATTTCAAAATTTTGGTGGCGGTGAGGTTCGATCGCATGACCTCCCATTCAACAACCAAACATCTTACTATTGGGCCAATCAGGTGGTTCGTGTTTAGGTAGCGGACCAAACGCTATTTAAATTTTAAAATGTTTTTGGGCGGGAAATGATGGGGGCCAGCCCCTAAGTGGCCAGCCCCCATTCCATATGACCTTATGCCAAGAACCGTGGGCCAGAACACTAACCACCAGTCAGCACACAATCCGAGGAAAACTGCAGTTAATATAAATGCGTTCACATGCGTATTAAAGAAATAGTTAAATCTGGCGGTTAGGTCAGGATTTGGTGGCGGAATGGCAGACCGCCAAAATTGGTGGGCTTATCTGGCCTCCAACTACAGTTAGCTGGAGTGTTTTTAGGCCAAACTGGAGGGAAACTTCAATGAGCCATAACTTTGGCTAGGAAAGTCGGTTTTGGACGAATGTTTTTTTGATTTTGGGTATTTTCGACCTTATGAAGCCATTGGCATAGGTATTACAGCATTCTGAGGTCATTTGCAGAGGTTTTGAAGCCGTGAAAGTTCTAGGAGCCACGAGGGCCCAGTATTGGGAGAGCTGTATAGGGTTGTAGGTAACCATTGGAGGTGAACCAGCGATCAATCCTGAAGGATTCAAGTATTATGAATCCGTTTTTACAGTCTATTCCACATGTAAAGACTTCTATTCAGTTGTATATTCATTTTGATCATTTAATTAACACGAGGACAGGTCCATTTGGAAGCCTTGGACCCATCAGACGTAGCCCAAGAGGGGTGAACTGCTTCATCAACTTCTTTTGCATCTGTGGTTGATTTATTTTGCAGAACAAATTCGTTTTAATGTGTTAAATAGTAAAAGGAAATAATTCTGCTATGCTTAAATGGATCATGAACAACTGAAAATTTCATGTGTTTCTTTACTGCAAGACATGGGCATCTTTTAAACATGTTTATTACTGAATTAAATACCTTGCAAACCATTTACAAGTAGTTTCAAATTCAGATCAAGTGGTATCAAAGCTATGTTGTTGTTTCTTTGTATCAAAAGCAGTCAAATAAGCTATAGACAGAGCCTAAAACGAGCTAGGAAGCCTTCGAAATGCTCTTGTTATACAATTGCAAAGTAGATACACGCTCTTTCAGTCAATCTCTGGTGTAGTTGTCTTTTGATTGTTTTTGTGCAAAGGTCTTCTAACTGTCTTGCAAGTATTGATGCTTACCAGGTTGAAGCTTAAAAGAGGGGAAGGACAGTTGACTAGAGAACAAGAGAATCCTCAGTCAAGGAAGGCCAGAGAGCCATCACCAAGGCCAGAGAGCCATCACCTCCACCTTCAATTTCACCCTCAAGGGTCTCAGCAGAAGCTTCAAGAATGTTTGAACAGGAAAGAGAAATTCGTCCAAACATGGATCCAAAAGAAGAAGAAAGAGTCTTCAGAAAGGCTTTCTTGGACCTCACTGAAATGGTGAGGATATTGTACCAAGAAAGAAATGAGAAATTGGCTAGAGAAGTGATCCGGATTTAAATAGGAATGCAATAAAATATAGAGATAACCATATACACAAAGATGTAGTGGAAATAATGCTTCATTTCATTAATGGAAAATACCGAAATATGCTTACAACCAGAAATGGAAATAAACCAGCTAGGGCAATGGTAGCTTATCTCTGAGAAGAGATGTGGTGGCTACCTACCTTTGAACTGTTCCAAACTGTGTTACAATGAGGCTCGAAGGCCTATTTATTGTTGAGAAACAATGGAAACCCTTCACATTCCAAAACCTAAGCCTAGAAGATGAAACGCCAAATTGTGGGCCCCGTTTTGGGTAAATTGGTACATCAATTTCCCAGGGTCGTAACTTTGGCATACGATCTTCGTTTGACGCATATGATAGCTCGTTAGAAAGATCTATCCGAGAACTACCACTTTGGGAAGGACAACATCGGTCCATGGACCCATGTTGCCCCCAAACTTCCCAAAAAACATCGTTTAGGGCCTCAAAACGGCTTTGGAAGTTCGGGACCCGAAAAAACTGCTAAAAATAGTAAATTGTGCTACAATTACGGAAACTGAAAAACTGAAAGAGACAGTTGCAGGGGTCCAAATGGGATAGGTCGGTGGCCACCAACATCCACCTGGATCATCAAAGTCCCCACCAGTACTGATCCACTTCCCGAAGAAAGGTATTTGGGTAGCAAGATCCTCCTTTAGTAGGAGCCGATCCAATCTCTTAGCCACCCTAGCCTCTCCAACTCACATATTCCTTCAGGTGTGATTGAATTTTATCATATCAATGTCAATGAACCTTCCCATTTGGATTTTGTTTAAGAAAAACTCAGCCAATGGGTCAACCTAGGCCAAAGGTGCCCAAGGCTCTGACAAAACTAAAGATAAATTGAGATACCCACCTAGAAAAACCTTTGAATTATTCAACAGTGATTTTGAGAACAATTTTTCCCAAAACAGGCCCTTTCGCGACACGACGCATAAATATTAATGAGGGTGAGGTTTGAACAAATATCCGAGTATAATTCAACCCATAAAACCAAATCTGAGCTCCAGGAATTTAGAAAATTTAATAATGTTATCCCTTAGGCCCATTGCTAACCCCCCAGATCTTCCATTTGCATTAATATACACAAGGGACCATCCTGGCTACATATTACTCAAAGATTTTTATCACGGTCTCTCTAACACCAATGGTTTGGCACGATTACATAACAACATATGGACTTGAATAAGTTTTTTAAGGCCAACTTCTTCTAGGTGCTGGCAAGACCTCTACAATTGAAAGACATAATGATCATTTGGTAACCACCACAAAGGCATGTGCCACTTTAAGTGCCCATTTTAGGGAGAGTTATTCTCCATAATCTATATCCAGTTTAGCTTTTATCTGAGGTTTTGAGATATTCGATTTCCTACCTTGGGTTTTGGGGGGAACAGAGGACTCTTGGATGATCCAAAGACCACCCACAACTTCAGATGGGAAATATTTTTTTGTCTCGAGGATGGAGGTTGTAGTGGGGTTTTTCCAAGGGTTTCACAGAGGGTAAAGGGAACTCAAGACTCGAATAGGGGAAACTGACAATATTAGTCCTATGATAGAAGTAATTATACTGTCTAAAGAAAGAGAGATATTACAGCAAAGCACATTTTCTTCTAATTTTGGCATGGATGAACTAGGCTGGTGTAAAACATCATATAACGGTTTCATCAAAATAGATTGAGAGGATAGAGGATGAGAACATGTAGCCGCAGAATGAGGTTCTGGTTTAATGAACTCCACCTCTGCCTACACTTCCCGCATATGATCGATATCAGGGTTATTCTGAATCCCATGCCTCCCTATTTGTTCATCCTATACCTCCATTGGCACTAGAATATTTTCCTAATGATCCCATCCCTCCTCAGGCTACGCGATCCCCTCCTCATCATCGGGTGCTTGACCCACTTGATCAATCTCACCCCCTTGTCTTCTCTGCCTTATAAACCCGAGAGGATAGTCTCTTTCTAAATGTCCATGTTTCTGACAGTGGTGACATCTAAGAGGTAACTGTTCATAATCGATTAATTGGGAAAAAGAATATCCATGAACATGTATTTGCATGTTATCATCCAAGCCCTTCCTCGGATCCAACCTGACCAAAATACGAGCTACCCTTTCATTCCTTTTTTCCAAGGAAATACATGTCTGCTTCAAGAAAAGTACCCAATTTGTTACTAATGGCTCCGAATACAACCACTCACCAAAGCCGAGGTGCTAATGCCGAAAGACGAACCTACACAGGGATTTCTATGAGTCTCTCTCTTTGGGCATAAAAAAGAGGGGTCCATTTTGAAAAAATATGGAGCTTTCCAAAAACCCCAATTATTCTCTTGTACTTAGTCCACTACTTAAACATGTGAATTTGGTCCCTCGCTCCAAGCCTTTTCTGACTATTCCGAGATATATTTTGCTTAGTAATTCCCGCCCTTTGCTCTCCCAACTAGAATCAACTCCAAGGCTTCCATGGCCTCATCCATATGAATGTCTACCCCAAGAATTATATTAGGTCTTTCCACTTTTTTCCAAATCATTTTCCCCTTCTTCCTCTTCAACCTAGAGGACTATCCATTCTCACATGGTAGATGAGTCAAATTCCCTTCATTTTCATGGTTCTCAAGCTCAAGGTTTGGCCCTAATAGATCCTTTGACACTGAGTTCCTTTCGAGAAAAACCTCGATATCTATTGGTTTCCCTTATGCTTCGGAAACGCGGTTCTGAACCCTCTCCCCCGACCCCAGGGGACCATATCCCAGAGACCCCACATAATTGAAACCCTATGATAAGGAGGAAAGAAACCATGCCCCTTCCTTTCCCGAGTCAACCCAACGATTTTGGTCTATGGATTCCTTTAAAGCTAGAAAGCCTTTAAACAAAAACTCCCTCAAAACCTCTTCCTTATTTTCTAACAAAAGAGACTCATAGAAACCGAGAGCCCTTAGGGTTACAAGGATTTTGAAAGCCTGAGTTCTATTCAATCTTTGACCTGAAACTAGGTCTTCTGTCCCCGGTTCCTTGAAGAGACAAGTTTTAAGGCCCTCATTTCTACAATTACAACCTCTCTTTATGATGTCTTCTACTACACCCATTAAGAATCCAAAAACGGGAACAATAGGAGGTGTTTTTGAACTTACGAGTAGTTCCATCGAAGACCCTACTGCTTAACCTACCAAGACCACTGCATTCACTTGTCTGTCGAGTGACATGGTGCCAAATAACCAATAACCACCTTTGAGAATAATCGTTTTGCCTCTTCCAACAACTCTAAACTGCCCCTAGAGTGCCATTCCAGCCCCAAAAATCCTCTTTTTCTTGGTGGAGACCTAGCTGGAAATTTTACCTTATCTAAATTCTGTTGAATGTGCTCCAAGCCCCAAACCGATGAAATATCTTCCAGATTCGACTCTAAATCAACATACCCTTTTGGGCTAACCATTTTTGCAGTTTTCTAGTGAGAAAAAATGAGGTTGTGACCGCTTCTGCTTTAAAACCCAGGTAAGGGCACATGCAACAAAGAGTACGCAGTGAAAACTGAAACGTAACCTCCACTGTTGAAACAAGAAACCCCAATGTCTTTTTCCGCCATAGGTAGAAAGCCCCTAAACGTCTGCTCTTGTTCCCGAGAAAAGTTATGACTCTTCCCGGGTTAGTCCAAGTGTTGTTTGGTCTCTGCACAGAAAAGTCATTTGTGCTATAGTTCCTATTGCCACTCATCTTTCCCGATGCCATGGGATCGAAAACCTAAGCTTGTCATCGAGAGTTCCTCTGATCTTACTCAAGTTTTTCTAAAATATTTAGTCTTCTTCTTATTATTATTAAATTAAATTATAAAGAAATAAAATTGCAACTAAAATTTATATATATGTATACTCTTTATAAAATAAGATTAAAAATATAAAAATAATAAAAAATAAAATAAAACTAAAAAGGGCAATCAAGAAGAGAGGGGAGGAACCCAACTCTTGCTCAATTTCCAACCATCGTCCCTGTTGAGATTGATGGCATGTTTCTCAATCTCAATGGCTTCTCTGAGCTTCCTATGATGGAAGTGATCAACCCTTGCAATAACCCGGGAATTCTCAATGCACACATGGTGTTTAAATTTCTCCACATGTTCAGTTAAAGAAACTGAGGAGCAAGAACGATTGTGTTTAATGTTTGTTGTGTGTTCTTGGATTCTTTCACTAATAGAGTGACCAACTTCCCCAATGTAGGGAATCCCACATAAAAGGGGACAAAGTAGACCCCTTTCATGTCTTTAGGGTTCACCAGAACTTTAATGGATTTAAGAGAAATTCTAATGGCATTAAGGGGTTTGAAGGTAGCGGAAAATTTATTGTTATTAAGAATATGAGTGATCTTATCAGTGGTCCCTTGGATAAACGAAATCTTCACCTTGGAGATAGGACGATCACGAGTAGGTTTAACCTTAGAATCTTTACACGCTATTTGAAAGCACGCAATAGACAATAAACACAATTGTTCATGCTCCTCAACTTTAGCTAAACATGCAGAGAAATGTAAGCACCATGTTTGCATTGGGAATTCTTGGGTTATTGCAAGGGTTGATCACTTCCATCACATGAAGCTTAGAGAAGCCACTGAGATTGATAAACACACCATCAATCTCAATAGGGGCAATGGTTGGAAATTGAGCAAGAGATGAGTTCCTTCCCTCTCTTCTTGATTGCCTTTTTTTTATATTTTTAATCTGATTTTATTAACAATATACATATATAATAAAATTTTAATTGCAATTTTATACTTTCTAATTTAATTTAATTTAATTTTAATAATAATAATAATAAAGTAAATAGAATAATAAATAAATAAATAAATTACTAGTTTTCCAAACATCTAATATCTAACGACTAACTACCCACCAACTAACTCTTAACAATTACTTCTTTAACCACTAAGTATTAATTATAATTTATAATTTATATATATATATCTAAATATATATATATATAATATATATATATATATATATATATATATATATATATATTATATATATATATTATATATATATATAATAATATATATATATATAACTAGTTCTTAACGACTAATTTCCCAACGACTAACTCAGGACATGGATGGATATTTTCTATTTAAACTTATGGGTAGATTGATCTTTTCTCACCTTTGTCTTGAGGATGAACCACATTAGATGGTTCAAAACATCGACCAAATCTCACTAACGTAATTAATCCAAAAGATATCTTCATCATTAATATTATTATTAAATATTAAACATTATCCACATACCCTAATATTATTATTATTGAATGTTAAACTTTAATCACAAACCCTACTATTATTCTTATTAGGGCTCATGAAAAAGGTTAGTCAACCCTATAATATTATTATTATAGGGTTCACTAAATTCGATCATGATCAACTATTAATAATATATTCAATCATATAATGATAATAATATAGTTAAGGTGGTTATTATTATTATTATTATTATTATTGAATCTTGATTATCACTGACCAAGGTGGACCTTGGTTGTCTAAGGTTTTCCTTAATTGACTTTTGTCAACCATGAATGACTATAATTCAATATGGTTGAGTTACATTGATTGAGCATGACTGCGAGTGAACAAGGTTGAGCATTGTGAACTATGGTAAACTTAGGGTTGACCGAGCTTGATCATGGTTGACTATTAATAGTATATTCAATCATATAATAATAACATAGTTATTATTATTATTATTATTCAACTTTATTTAACTTTATTTATATTAATATTATTATTATTAAACAATTTTAAATCTTGACTGTGATAAAGCTTGGTTGACTAAGGTTGACAATGATTAAATTTACACAATCATGGTAGATTATAATTGGATATGACTGATATATTCAAACTTATTATTGTTATTCTTATTATTAGTAGTAGTCATCAACTTTATAAATATTTATAATAATTTTATAGGGTTGACCAAGTTTGATCATGGTCAATTGTTTAAATATTGAATATAAAAGTTGACTTTGTTTAACTATGTTTGACTAATGTGGTTTATGATGCTTGATTATCAATATTAATAAATAATATTAATAGGCGAATATGTTTAATCAAAGTTGAAGAATGTTGACTGTTAAGCATGGTCAAACAACCATAATAATAAATGTGGTTGACTAATTTTGTAATGTCGCATTGCGATGTTGGATAGTTTGTAATGTGACATAACATTGTGAGAATGCTTGTCACATTGTGAGAATGGATAAATTGCAATGTAATGTAACATTGCGACCATGGTTGTCACATTATGATGTTGGATAGATTTATGTACTATTTGAATGTCACAATATTAATATTAATGTTATTATTAGTAGTATTATTAGTTAACTTTATTAATATTAATATTAATTTAATTGTTATTATTAGAAAAAATTCATCTTGATTGTGACCAATCAGGGATGACCTTAGTTAAGTAACGTTGTCAATGTTTGACTTTAGTCAGCCATGGTTGACTATAATTGAATATGATTTTGTTATGTTGATTGATGATGACTATGAGTGAAGAAGGTTGACTATTGTTAGATATGGTAAACATAGGGTTGACCAAGTTTGATCATGGCTAACTATTTAAACATTGACTATAAAGGTTGACTTTGTTTGAATATGTAAAACTAATGTGGTTGACTACGTTTAGCACTTAGTATTAATCAATAATAATAATAGGCGTTTATGTTTGACCAAAGTTAAAGAGTGTTGAGAATGAGTGAAGAAATTAAAGTATTGTTAACTATGGTAAACATAGAGTTGACCAAGCTTGATCATGGTGAACCATTAATAATAATAACAATAATAAGTCAACAATATTATTATTATTAGTCAAATTTATTTATATTAATAATGTTATTATTAAACATTTTTAAATCTTGATTGTGTCCGACCAAGGTTGACCTTGGTTAACAATGATTAACTTTAGACAACTATTGTTAATTATAATTGAAGACAATTAATATAGTCAAACTTATTATTATTATAATTATTATTAGTCAACACCATTATTATTGTTATTATTAAACACTTTTAAATCTTGATTATGGCAGACCAAGGATGACCTTAGTTGACTGAGGTTGACAATGGTTAACTTTGGTCAACCTTGGTTGACTATACTTGAATATGGTTGAGTTATGTTGAGTGAGAACAAGTAAGAGTGAACAAGGTTGACTATTGTTAAATATGATAAAAATAGGCTTGGCCAAGTTTGATCTTGGTCGACTATTTAAACATTGACTATAAAGATTGATGTTGTTTGACCATGTTTGACTAATGTGGTTGAATATGTTTGATTATTAATATTAATCACTAATATTAATAGGCAAATATGTTTGACTAAAGTTGAAGCATGTTGACCATCAAACATAGTCAAACATGGTCTAACATAGTCAACCACATTAGTAAATGTGGTTAATTAATTATGTAATGTGGTGTTGGATAAATTGTATTGTAATGTAACATTGTGACAATGCTTGTCATATTGTGATGTTGTATAAATTACAATATAATATAACATTGTGACAATGTTTGTCACATTGCGATGTTGGATAGATCTATGTACCATTCTGATGTCACATTATTATTAGGATATTTTGTCAATATTAATATTGTTATTATTAAAAAAAATATTGATTTTGACCAACCAAGGATGTTTACTAAGGTTGACAATGCTTGACTTTGGTCAAATATAGTTGACTATAACTGAAAATGGTTGAGTTACACTGACTGGGGATGGCTATGAGTGAATAACGTTGACTTTATTTAACTGTGTTTAACTAATGTGGTTTACTATGCTTGATTATTAATAATAATAATATGTGATTATGTTTGATTGAAGCTAAATAGTGTTGATTGTCAAACATAGTCGAACATGGTGTGACTATGGTCGAACATGGTTTGACTATGATCGACTATGGTTGAACACGGTTTAAATATGATTAATAATCGTTTGGCCATGGTTTGACAATGTTCAACCATAGTTTAATATGATTGACTATGGTTGACCATGGTTTGAATACAATTTGAGTAGTGTTTTGTCTACAATGACCACGATTTGACTATTGTTACCATTGAAAAGGTGGTTTTTGATGGTTATCCATAGTTTGGTTATGGTTAACCCTGACTATCCATTATAGAACTTCATGGTTAACCATGGCCATCTAGTAGCATGGTTCAATTACGTTCACTATGGTTCATTGTAGGTCACCTACATATAGACCATGATGCTCGTGGTAAGTTTGGTTCACCATGGTAGTCATGTTACTTGGAGATTTAACTCCTACTTATCTTGTGCATGTTGAATGATGTTCCTCATAATTAAATGTTATTATTGTGTGAGTTATTTAAATTTTAACCAGCGGGATTGAATAGATTTAATCCAAGTAAAATAGCTCCTAATTTGGTGTTTGGTTGAGATATTTTCTCAACTAGTTGATTGTATGGTTAAAATAGAATTTCTATCTTGAACCAATACTTATTGTATTTATATGTGATGTTTAATAAAATACAAAAAAGTTTTGCTATGCAATTGGTGTTCTAAATTGTATCGGAGCAATGGGTGGTATCTCCCTGAAGGGAGAGCCCAGGTATCTGAGAGAAATGTGAGATCAATTTTATGTAAAAATAGATTAGTTTAAGTGTATGTAAGTATCTTGTTTGATTGTTGAGTTGTCCGCTGGAATGTGTACAACCACCTTGGATTTCCGAGGTCGCTATGGTTGCCACGATTTCTAACTATCTGTGATTTGTGGCTACATACATGGTCGATTTCATATTCTTGCAGAGTTATTGCAGATTGATGGAAAGTGCACTGAAAGCGATTAGAACTGCAATTATGCATAAAGCAAAAGTCCTCGAACGGATGACCTTGCATTCACTTCAACCCACTGCGAGAAGTCATTACTCTTCTTTTGAGTGTTATTGCTATGCAGCAACATCTAGGACTACAAGAGAAGGACGATCAAAGTCACAATGCATTTTTTTAAAGACTATCGAACAAGGAGAATATCACACGTGTGATATTGGGGTCCAAGCATCCAATGAAGAGTATATAAATGTTGTTTGTGAGAACCGTTGAAAAATTAAGGACGGTTTACAAACATATTTTTCAGACTCATGCAGAAATTTTATTCATATTTTTGTGAGACTAAGTCTGAGTAGATTTATCATTGAGTGCATGAATATTTTGTAGACTTGCAGTATTAGGAGCGAATTTCTTCGAGATCAGTAGTGCTTGGATCTGTAGATCTACATTATAATTTGTTTCCATGTTGTAGATTACATGGATATATCTATGTTATTTTGTTTTGTCGGCCATCCAATTTAAGTACTGTTCTCTCTAGCTACTGCTTGGCTTGTCATTGCTAGAGAGGGGCATGTTCTCGACTATAGAATGCTAAAGGGATGGAAAGAGGAGTTTGTCTCGTTGTATGAAGCCCATTGAAAGGTTTAGAAATCTCTACTCTGCACCTTCGAAGCCAAATCAAGATTAAGTAACCGGAATATGTCAACGAACGTGTGTTGGGCCTTCTTGACATATAGATCAGCTAAGCTTTATACAATAATCAACAATCTTATAGGAGCAAAGATTTGAGGCTACCCTTTGTGCTATCTTCATTGGAGGATTTGAAGGGTAAATATATGATGTTGAACAATATTGAAAAAGAAACATTACATCATTGTATTAATCAAAGTAGCTTTGTGGAATGTGGTTATAGTATTCTTAGTAGGAAGATTATTGTTAATATGTATTAATTTTGTAAATTAAGTGATGAAGGACTTCCATAATCATATAAAGAGGTTATTTTGTAAAATTGACTCTAGATATATTATGTATCTAGATATGACTTTCCTAGATAATTGGTGAGTACAATTGTTGGTACCCATGTATCTTGATGGATTTGAGCTCTTCCATAGAATGACTAGTAGTTTAGTTATTTCAAACAGGTGATTGATTGTGTCTGAAGCAATTATTTTAAGAGATCAAGTGGTGTTAAACTCAATATGGATGGCTGTCCAGATAGTTTGGTAACCGTGGATCTAGGGAAGGATCCCTCATTTTTTGAAGATGCGGTAGTGGTCTTCTCATGAAGTTATATGGAAGCTTGGGACACTCTTCAATAATTGGGTTCAAGAGATCCGTGATTCAGGAGTTCAAGAGTGGAACTCGGGAATCCAGTTTGCATGGAATGCCTTTATGAGGGTTATGAGACAACTTGATGGAGTTCACTCTATACGATTTTGAAGATGTTTAAAGAAACTAAAGAAGGCATTGTAGACATGAAGACAAAAACAAGTACTCTTTAAGGGAGGAGGGACTTGGAGATTTAGATCCTACTTGTCTTTTGCATATTGAATGATGTTCCTCATCATTAAATGTTATTGTTGTGTGACTTGTTTAATTGTTAATTAGTTGGATTGAATAGATTTAGTCCAAGTAAAATAACTCGTACTTTGGTGTTTGGTTGAAATATTTCTCAACTAGTTGATTATATGGTTAAGGTAGAACTTCTATCTTGAACCAATACTTTTTGTATTTATATGTGATGTTTAATAAATACAAACATAGTTTTGGTGTAAAATTGATTTTCTAAATATGTTGACTATTGTTAACTATGATGCCAATGTTTACTATAGTTAACCATCTCAATAATAATTAACCAAAGTCAACATGTGTAAATGTATAGATCAATTTATAGTTAAGGCAATATAAATATGTAGATTAATATATTATCAATATGCCATTAATATTATATTAAACTCATTCATATATATATAATATAGCGTATATAATATATATAATTATATAATATATTAATTAGTTGCCATAATTAAATATAAATCTTTAATGCATTAAGTATCAATATAGTTACATGTTAATTAATTCTCTTTAAATTGATTAAAGTTATATTAATTAACTATATTAACATTATAATGTACAATATAATTATTACTAAAAAAATTATGTGAATCGTTAATTTATTTAATTAAAGTAAACATCATCAATGTTAATAGAGGTTAATAGTATTTTAATTAATATCAATATTAAAATATATTAATATATTTTAAAAGTATTATTTGTAATAATATTAATAACATTATAAATATTAAAAGCCCCAAGGGATAGTTCAATTGGTAGAGTTCCCGTTGCAAATTTTCTTACCAATTGGGAGGTCATGGGTCAAATCTGCTCGATGCCTTTGGGGTTAGGCCCGACCAAGATTGGTAGAGTTCCCGTTGCAAATTTTCTTACCAATTGGGAGGTCATGGGTCAAATCTGCTCGATGCCTTTGGGGTTAGGCCCGACCAAGTAAGCTGACCGGTAGATCCTTTCAAATGAATCTACCTAAATTATTACCCGTAGATGTAGTGGTCACTCAATAACATGAACCACAGTGGAAAAAACATTACTCATTTTAAAATTTAAAAATAATATTATAACAATAATTTAATATCAACTTAAATTTAATATTGTAATAGTAATATAATATGAACTTTGTTGTAATAATAAAGTAGAGAATGTATATAGCTTTTTGTAGGGAAACCTAATGTTGGAATGCATTTGTAATAAGAA